>CM070100.1:12605113-12832486 GCA_036178185.1 Liparis tanakae
TTATACAATTAACAGGATACATCCTGTTTTTCATATATATATTTTAATATATATATATATATATATATATATATATATATATATATATATATACATATATAACATATGTGTATATACATATTTCATATTTGAATAAATAAATACACATGTTGTATTAATAAATAAATAAATATGTATTCATTTATAAATGTTGGGTTGACAAAATTATGTTATCCACATGAGCCAGTGACATAGTTTACTCACTAAAATGTGTTTATTCATGTTTGGGGACCATAACGTTGTTCTGTTAGTTGGAAAATAAGAAAGGGAACGAAGAAAGGAAGCACGAAGGGAAGGAGACAAGGACGCCCCTCGACAGTGTTGGGTCGCAGCCTGCTGTATTCCTTCGACTCCGTTCACCTCCATTCACACAGTAAATAAAAGCATGGAGGCGCTGGCTCCCGGGATCTAACACCGAACAGCGGGGGGTAAAGACACCGCCGCATGCGCTCTCCCTTACGCCGAAACGCACACAGGAAGGACGCGGGGCCGCGGCACACGCTTTGCGGGTTGGACTGAACTCGTTTTTACGTGGAAGAGAGGATTGTAGAAGGAGACGGGAGCGGGGCAGCCCGCCGCGCCGAGCATGAAGCGGACGGCTGTAGTGGCCAGGCACAATGGCCTCGTTTCTCCGCTGGGGAACAACAACTCCGGGGCTTCCAGCATCGTCTCGCCACCGCAGCCGAGAGCCACCGGGGTCTCCGCTTCTGCCGACGGGGTGGCCGGCGGCGGGATGGACGGCCTGCTGGATTTCTCCAAAGGCCCCACCGTCAAAACCGAGCTGGTCTGTAAATGGATTGACCGAACTTCTTCGAGACAGATGCTCGGGCGGACGGCGACATCCGTCTGCGACCAAACTTTCAGCTCCATGCACGAGCTGGTGGACCACGTCACCACGGAGCATGTAGCGGCGGGGCTCGAGACCCTCAGTCACGTCTGCATGTGGGACGAGTGTATGCGCGGCGGGAAGGCGTTCAAAGCCAAATACAAACTCATTAACCACATTCGCGTGCACACCGGGGAGAAGCCTTTCTCATGCGCATTTCCCAACTGCGGCAAGATGTTCGCACGCTCCGAGAACCTCAAGATCCACACGCGCACGCACACTGGTAGGGTTTCATGATTGTGTGACTGCAAAACAGAGCGCGAGACTCTTTATGGCGTTTTTAAAATCCGTGTCATCCGTGAAGACGGCAGCCGCCCCCCCTCCACCCCCCGTGACAGACGGGGAATACGGAGGTTAATAGATATTGTTCCCAGTCCGCTAGGAATCCCCTCCATGTTTACGTAGGCTCAGTTCAGCACCCTATTACATCCGGCCTCCATTGCTCCCTCGTTTCCTAGAGGAATCATGGGTTGAAACTAAGGGCTTAGGAGTCATGCAAGGTGACAGGAAGCAGGACAAAGCAGCTGTATTGTGAGACAGGGATAAGGACGAGGACCCAATCAAATTGATTCGATGTACACGACAGAACTCTGGAGACGTGCACGTGCCTGGTTATTCCAGTCTGCATAAAACCATAGGTCCCAGGAATCCTTTTGTTTTTTCTACTACTCAGAATCAGACAGTAACCTCAAGCTATTTTCTGAATGTATGTGATATAGAGTAAAATCAGTCACCAGTTGTACAAATAAATCAAAATAAGCCACACTCCACTCAGTCAGTGAGCGCTGCTCTGTGGCACCCTTTGTGAATGGGGTGTACGCTGTAACTAATGGATTTATAAATGCTTAATAGATCAATTACTAATGCTTTATGAATCAAATACAAGCTGACAATAAGAGCAACTCTTGGGTTGCCAGGTTGTGAGAAAAACTAGGACTGCCAAACTACAGCCTCCGTAACATTGAATCAATAATTCTATGGAAATTAAACACAAAAGAGGAACATTATAACTGCCATAGACTGCTAAAGAAGTGTATGTTTATATAAATGTGTTAGTTCTATTGGATATTGACAAGGCCAGTAAAATAATGCAAAATGATCATTTTTGTATATGTTTTGTTATTAACAAACCACAAAACAATCATCACAATAACAAATCCACCTTAGGTCTAGGTTTCAATACAACTATGATATAATCTGTCTGTTTTACATTTATATCTATGGACTACATATTTTATTATGTCAGTTTATGCCTAACTGTTTATTCAAAACTCAATTGTGTAAAAATAATTAACTCAATATATAATCTTTTAATTCCCTCTGTACCAGTTATTAGTATTGAATGTTTCTCTGCAAAGCTTTCACAACACGTATTACAATTACCTTTGTGTGTTTTGTAAATTATTCGTCAAATCCTTATGTAATTACTAAGAAGACTTGTTTTATGTACAAAATTGGGGACATTCTGTCCAACAAGTTTATAGATACACGTTGTTGGGCTCAAAATGCTTCGGCCCGCCTCCTCCTAAACAATGCATGAAGATATCTCCCAAGATATATGATAATTGAACACATGGCTAATGAGTTATGGACATTTTCCTGCTCAGCCCTGCAATTTTGCAAATATGTTTTATTGATTGTTTTTAGACCAGTGTTGAATTGTAACGCATCTCTGTATCAACTTCATACATTTGGTGTTGATACTGTTAAAATCCAGTGGAATTAAAAAAGTAGATGGTTTTTAAATTAATTTCATGCAAACAAGCCACATATATATGAAGAGAGGCAAATTGAGTTGGATGTGTTTCATTTCAAGTCAATCAAACTCAGTGGGGCAACGGCATAATAATAATAATAATAATAATAATAATAATAATAATAATAATAATAACAAGAAGATGCGATTCCTGCAAACAATTTGTGTGAATATTGAAATTAAATGGCGAAGCAGTGCTAAAGATGCATACATCTGAAAAACCTGGGAGCGGAAATCTATTTTTTGTATTTTTTTAATGTACGATGCGACTGCTAAGTCTTTACCGTGATTATTATTATTAATATAGTAGTTTATATACAACAATCATCTGTTGGCTTGGATTTAAAAGAATAATGCAGTGAGGATTTCTTTATGTGCCATTCAGAGCTGCACTTATGTCACTGGTTGACACTTGGTATTGTCAGTTTATTACCCAGAATAAGAAGAGAACAAGTTATTTCCTCCTGACTTTTACATTATGATTAAGTTCACTTCATATTGGAAAAGCATATTCCAATATGAATTTCAGTTTGGTATTTTCTTTCAACCCCATACAGTACACCGTATTGTTTCCCTTAGACACCAATGTTATCACGTTGTCTTGGCATTAAGGCAATGAGTATGTTTACTTGTAATGTACACACGTTAATTAACATCTAAACAGTGAAATAACAGTTTCTCGAATACAAAAAGGACATTTTAAATACAGAATATCTTTGTAATGACCTTGTCCCAAAACTCTTTTACCTGAACAAAGCCCCACATTCAATTAATAGAAAGAAAATCGCAGTGAGTGGCAAATGTATGAGTGTTGGAGTAAAGTTGGTGTCCCTGCAAGTGGACCATGAATGACTGGCCCATCCCAGAGCGTGCTAACAGTGAGTGTGATGTTTGTGTTGCAGGTGAGAAGCCGTTCCAGTGCGAGTTCTGCGAGCGACGCTTCGCCAACAGCAGCGACCGGAAGAAGCACTCGCAGGTCCACACGGCCTCCAAGCCCTACGACTGCAAGGCCCTGGGCTGCACCAAGTCCTACACCCACCCCAGCTCCCTGCGCAAACACATGAAGGTTCACGTCAAGTCGTCGCCCACCAGTGAACCCCGGGACGTCTACGACTCCATCGCTCATCAACTCCAACAACCTCATCAGGGTCTCCTGGAGCCCCTCGACCTTAAAATGAACCGCCACTCTCCGTCGCTCGCCAACGGAAACATTCATTTCCCTCTGCTGTCCAATCACGCGTTGGATATCAGCTCAGCCAGCGAAGTTGACCACAAGCTGCTCCTGCGGAGTTCGTCTCCGATGGCGATGCCTCTGGATCTCTCTCTGTCAGGCCTGAAGAGTCAGCTGGCCCAGAAGCAGCAGAGCGGGAGGACCCGGCGGAGGAGCCAGCGCTCAGTCAACCCAGCCTTACCTCAGTTGTCTAACATTAAGGAGTGGTACGTCTGTACCAGGAGTACAACGCCACACTTTCCTCTCCTTCACCCAGACCACATCAAATCAGAACCTAGCGATGACGAGGAGTACGTCACGTAGGATGGAGGGACTGGGGAAGAATTTTGGACTTGAAGAACATATGTTATCCGACCCAGGTCAGGCCAGGGATGCTCTGGGGAATCATAGTTGCTGTACATTTCCAGAAACAGAAGAAGGTTGTGGTTCAACATCCGTGGCCCTTCTGAGATGGAGACGGCTGTGATCAGATGGAGACTCTTTTTTTTAAACTCTCTTATAGAATCATCACTATCTGTGGACCAAATGCTGCCATCACAACGGTTTGACCCATCAGTGTCAGCTGGCTAACCTGGACTAACAAAGGGGATAACGTCGTACAAATGGACCGGGGGGGCGTCGGTGTTCTGCTCCGCTTGCTGTTCAAGAATATGAAGAGGGTGTGTGTACGCGATGACCTTTCTAGGGAGACAGATTATTGACCAGTTCATCTCGGAGCTCCACCTAAATGAAGCAATTTCAAGGGCTACATTGACACTGATAGAAAGTGGTTCATGTTTACCTGAGCTCATGATGGCACTGTTCACATGGCAACAGCAGCAGGTCCATGGCTGTTAGGGCCTCAGTATGTTTTTAACAAACTAGTTTGTACAACCTCCAGATAGTTTTTAAAAAACCTGCCGATTCTGCTGTTGAGAAAAAAAGGGGTTGCCAGGTAATCCGACGAGCACTTTGTTTGAAGCAAACTGAGGTCTTTACTTACAAACCCGTTGGTAGTAACTTGTTTTATGTGATCACATAGACTGTGATCAGCTGCGGTTTGGAGCCGGTGGGGTCTGATCCGTCTCCGTACTGATCATCAAGTGTCTCCTCGTCCTCTTCAACCCGACGGACTACTCTCAGTGGGTTAATCACCTGTATCTGTTTACACTCCATGTGCAATTTAGTGAAGACCCCCAATGTTTCCAAACAGGACCCATACATGTCATACACATCCTTCTTTAACATGAAACCGTGTATTAAACGATGCGCAAGGCATCCAGTATTTTTTTTGCTCCCTTTGATCAAATGGTGCCGCCATAAAAAGTGGATTTGAAAAAAATTGACTCAATGTTTGCATCATTGAATCGAGGGAAACGAGCCGAATGTATCGTGTACGATTGTGTTCCAGCTTGGGACAAATGTTTGAAGTTACTGCATTGAGAACAATTTAAAAGGTGAATAAGTGACGTATATATATCAACGCACATCATCAAGTAGCTCCTATGAAGCCGGATGTGAACGTGTGAGAAAACCTGAAACAGATGGTTTAAAGTACAAAGTAAAAGGTCTTACAGCCTGGGTGGACCTGAACATGTGCGCACTTAAAATGTGTCTAATAACCCCTCGTTGCACAGAAACAATGTGCAGTCAGTACAGTAGGTCAAAGTGATGGATAGTTTTTAAAACATTTTTAGCGTTCATCGGTTTTGTTGGCTATCAAGGCGCCCGTTTAAAATAATGTATCTCCGCCCCCCAGAACTTTAACAACACAATTGTGTCATTGAAGTTTTGTTTTCTCAGCAATAATCTCCAGATATTAGTGAGCAGCTCTTCACACCCAGATGATGAAGTTTGCATTATTATTACTATCACATGGTCAGCGCCTCCCTGCTCGAGGGTCCTCTAACACAGCCTTCAGGTCCAAATAATTAAACTGAATGACCCGTCGGTGTAGATGTGTCGGTGTTGCCTCTCTCCCGCTGTGAGCTGAGAGAGGCTGCAGCATTCTTATGACCCTGATAATCTGGTATGAATACAGATGGTGGATGGATGAATGTCCCTGGCATGCAGCCACAAACTAAGCAGAATAACAGTCCATTACATTTATCTGGAAGTGAGTTTAGACATATACCGGTAGTCATATTAGATGCTGCCTTCTCAATAACATCAGGACGCTTTCCAGTGCGCTCGGTTGGCTAACACTTTAAAATACCCGTGGGACACTTAGGTACTTACTAACTAAGGTTAAGGGCCCTCTCATGATATCAAGTGCTGAGAATCTCTCAGCTAATAAATACTAGTATTTATAAACGTACCCAAAATCGGGTTCCGGCTTTTAAATCTTTTGTGAGTATAAATCTGTCCATCAGATGGATTTAATTTGTCTTCTCCACAGTATGTTCAGCTCATCAGAGAGCGGACGTATCAGAGTTCATGATTATTGGAGAGCGTATCTCTGCAGTATAACACCAGATCTCAAGTCCGCGGAGGCTTCTGGTTCAGACCCCACTGAACCACGCCGGAGAAGACGTCGTGTCAGATGGAGACGGCTAACATGAACCCGTTCTCTACCCCCGTAGCCCTCTGGCTTAGCGACACTAAGTCACAATCATGAGAGTATCTGAAATGAAAATGTAACCAAACTGCTTTTCTTTTCTTTTTTAATCCACAACGTTCATCGACTTTAATTTAATCTAATTGACTTTCTGTAAACCGGTGACAAGACATTCCTCCAGCCTGTCTCACCCTAACCCAGGCTCTTTAGGTTGGAAGAGAACAAGGCTTACACGAAGAGTTTAGTGTCAAGCTATAATATAATAATAAATGTATCCATTATTGATCCCCGTGGGGAAGTTCTTCTCTGCATTAGACCCATCCTCGGTGTTTAGGAGCTCTGGGGCTGCATGAGCGTCCGAGGTTTGCTGACCAGAGATCTGACGCAAAATGTGACCACAGAACAGATTACATGCATATGCCTGGGTGCCAGTGTCATTGGGCGCCAGCAGAGCGTGAAAGCTCATGTTTGACCTTGAAAATATTATCCAACCATTTTACTGTAACAAATGGCCTTCTGGTGCAGTTTAGAGTCACTAATTAACCTCTTGGCTTGTCTGTGGACTGTGGGAGGAAGCTGGTTCAGACCCCTGCTGACACAGGGAGGGGGTTCACGCCATTAAACACTCGAGCACGGACCACTGCACCGCTGTGCAGCCCTTTGAAACACCGTTTGACCAAATAAACCCCGGAAGCCCACTTTCTGGCCACGAGACCATTTGATGTTCTGGAAAATTCTCGTAAGATTTTGGAAACCATGACGACCATGAGCTGAACTGTGTGTGATCATAGTTGGGCTCGCTATAGGGATGCTCATGGCTTCCAACCACATAATTCATGAAGACCAGCTAAATTAATCTTTAGCCTGGTGCTGTATGGGTTAAATGATTAATGGGTGTCAGGGATGAATCGGATTAATCGGCCGCGGTTTCGATTTAGCATAAAACATCCATTTTCTGATGAGGAGGCATCTTCAATCTACAGTAGTGACGTGTGTGAGATGACCCGCGTCCATCTGGTGGAACAAGAGAAGACAGTCAGACAGTGTCTCAGGGATAACAAATAGTAATTATTATTGAAAATATAGCCCACATGGTTGGAGGCACTAGGAATTATTTGAAAGATCAATTAAATTTGCATTTGTGGTGTAGGTCCACCGGTTTACAGCATGAGACACGGGCAGAGCGAGAGCAATGCAACAAACATCGAGAATGACCTTTTCACTCAATTGTTTTTCTCATGCACATGAAAATGTAGTTTGTTAAATAAACCAGTTCAAACCTCTTATTATTATATTGTGTCCAGCACATGTAGCTGCATGAGCTTCTGAATCACATCCCGTGGCCAGCACAGGATCTTTTTGAGGATAACCAGTAGAATTAGGATCATACCATTAAGTTAGGCCCTTTTTAAATTGTTTATATATGATGAACAAATGTTTTTAGTGTAGTGCACTTACATTTGAGTTTGGGAAGAGTACTTCAAACTTTACTTTATATTAACATTCATTTAATTTGGGCTAATAATGTGACATTTCCTGCTGCTTAGAATTATTCATTTCTATATACTTGAACAGTTGATGTCATTTAATTGTTAAAACCGTGCAAACCGATTGCCGTAAAACAACCAATTTCATGTGACTTGATTATCTTAAGTGCTTCAAACATCCTTTAAACAATGATGAAAATAAAGGTGTCATTCTCTTCAAACCATCACATTTACATAATTTAATAATTTATAATAAATCATGGTAGTGTGACACATGGTCAATGTTCAATTGTATTTGTCCTTTAGGAACAATAATTTGAATGACAGAACCAAGGTCAAATAAATATCAACATCTAGTCTGTGGCTTTATGTTAACAGAAGAATTGTTAGGATGTCATAGTTTCAAAAATAAAACATATACAATCGAATGTAAAGTGCATGGCTAACAGGTGTGTGAGCTGCAGCAGCTTACCAGAAGTTAGAGAACAGGAGACGCATGTACATGTTACACAAATGTGCACATAAAAGCAAAGACAGCAGCCTTTTTAAAATAAGTAGATGGTGAAGTATTCACCGTTAAAGTATTTCATTTTACACAAACGAAAAGGCTAAATAGGATCTTATAGGCCACAGGTTTTGGAATGGGTCAATGATGATATTTTGGCCCACTGATCCCCACCTTAGCAGCTACAGGGCACCTTCACATTGCCTGCATAAGGAAGATATGCGTTCTCAGCTGCCTGTGTCCACCTCTCTGTCATCAGGGTTACTGACTCAAATGTTCAGGTTGGATTGTGGAAGCGAACACTTTAGTGTGACGTGTATTTCTGTGGAATGCAGTGTTTAACATGCGAGTACATAGGTAACTGCACTGTAATGACAATTTAGTGTGGCTTTGTAAATCAGTAGTTCCTAAACTGAGACCCTCACAAGATAAATCTGCATGGTCATGAAATGATTAACAGCAGAGAGAACACACAGTAACAAGTTGTGTTATGTTTGCAGACGTTCCTTCAGTCTTAGCTCTGTTCTTTTATAACGGGCTATTTTTACCTTTTCAAGATTCTTAAAAATAATCAAAATAAACAAGAGGAAGACAAATACAGTTTTAACCGTGGAGACACTATTGGAGCAATAACATAGATATTTGACCCCAAAGAGAAAAGTTCCCTGACATGCATCTATTAGGGTTAGTTGTTTTGGTATCAAGGTCAATTTAGTCTGAAGGAGAACAAGTACACTATTAAAGAAGAATGATTGTGCTCATATTCAGTTTCATATATATTCTACTAATGCTTTAATGTCAAAGAAGTCAAAGAAGAAGAAAACTGCCAATTGCTGCATTTTTTAAAGTTTCCGGTGCAAAAAGTAGCATAACCTAGACTAGGATTCCCCAAACCTTTTCCGTGAGGGCCACATAACTTTTCCCTTCTCTGATGGGGGCCAGGGTCAGTTTGTGAAAGAAAAAGCGTGACGATTGCAGGGGTGCCTAAATGTAAACATTTATTGTTTTCCAGAAAAAGCCACACATAACCAAATATTAATAACCCTTTCCGGAATCTTCGCAGAAAAAAAGTCAGTAAATAAATAACACTATTTGTGAAACAAATAATAACCAAATAACCCTCTCTGGGTTCTTCACAGAAAAAAAAGTGCTAATGAAAAAAAGTCAAATTCTTTTGTCTTCTGCTGCAGCTGGGCATTTACATTACCCCCAATGTCTTCAATGCGTCTGGTGATTGTACTCGCCGACAGACTCGCCACATTAAAGACATCTTTCTTCTCGGGGCACAACTCTTCCGCGACAGCATTCAAACATTTCTTGACAAACTCTCCATTAGTAAAAGGTTTACTGCTGCTTGCTATCAGTTGAGCAACCCGAAAGCTGGCCCGGCGTACACATGTATTCTGCTGAGTTAGGCAGAATACTTATAAGAAGGCCCTCCGCAATGCCAGAGCAGAATATTACTCATCAGTAATAGAGAAGAATAAGAACAACCCTAGGTTTCTCTTTAGCACTGTAGCCAGGCTGACAGAGAGTCACAGCTCTGTGGAGCCCAGTATTCCTATAGACCTCAGTAGTAATGACTTTATGAACTTCTTCAATGAGAAGATTTTAACTATTAGGGACAAGATTAATAATCTCTTGCCCTTAACCAGTGCCAATCTGTCCTCAAGTGGAATGGCGTTGGAAACCGCTGTATGTCCTGGTGTATATTTAGATGGCTTTTCTCCCATCAACCGTGACCAATTATCTTCAATGGTTTCTACTTCTAACACGTCTACCTGTCTCTTGGACCCTATCCCGACTAGGCTGCTTAAAGACGTTTTGCCTTTAATTGGCAGCTCTCTTTTGGATATTATTAATGTGTCTTTGTTAACAGGCCACGTACCACATTCCTTCAAAGTAGCTGTAATTAAACCTCTCCTGAAGAAGCCCACTCTGGATCCAGAGGTTTTGGCTAACTACAGACCGATCTCTAACCTCCTTCCTCTCTAAGATCCTTGAGAAAGTGGTCGCAAATCAGTTGTGTGACTTTCTACATCAGAATAGTTTATTTGAAGAGTTTCAGTCAGGATTTAGAAAACACCACAGCACAGAGACAGCACTGGTGAAGATTACGAATGACCTCTTAATGGCAGCAGATAAAGGACTTCTCTCTGTACTGGTCTTGTTAGACCTTAGTGCTGCATTCGACACCATTGACCATAACATCCTATTACAGAGACTGGAGCAGTCGATTGGTATTTCAGGCACCGCCCTAAGTTGGTTTAAATCCTATTTATCAGATCGATCTCAGTTTGTATTTGTAAACGATGAAGCCTCAATGACCACCAACGTTAGTCACGGAGTTCCACAAGGTTCTGTGCTTGGACCAATTCTATTTACCTTTATACATGCTTCCTTTGGGCAATATTATCAGGAAACACTCCATAAACTTTCATTGTTATGCAGATGATACTCAACTATATATATCGATAAAACCAGAGGAGACTAACCAACTCACTAAAATTCAAGCATGTCTTAGTGACATAAAAACATGGATGACCGGCAACTTCTTGATGTTAAACTCAGACAAAACCGAAGTAATTCTACTCGGCCCTGAGCACCTCAGAGATCAATTATCTGGTGATGTGATTTCTGTAGATGGCATTACTCTAGCATCCAACACCACTGTAAAGAATCTCGGCGTTATCTTTGATCGGGACTTGTCCTTTAACTCCCACATAAAGCAAATCTCAAGGACTGCATTCTTCCATCTACGTAATATTTCAAAAATCAGGCACATCTTGTCTCAAAAAGATGCAGAGAAATTGGTTCACGCGTTCGTTACTTGAGACTGGATTACTGCAACTCCTTATTATCAGGCTGCACTAATAAATCTCTTAGGTCCCTCCAGTTGATCCAGAATGCTGCAGCTCGTATTCTCACTAAAACTAAGAAAAGAGATCACATTACTCCTGCACTAGCTGCTCTGCACTGGCTCCCTGTAAAATCAAGAATCACTTTTAAAATTCTTCTCTTAACTTACAAAGCCTTAATTGGTGATGCACCATCATATCTTAAAGAGCTTGTAGTGCCGTATCGGCCCACCAGAGCGCTGCGCTCACTAAATGCGGGGCTACTTGTAGTTCCGAGAGTCTTAAAATGTAAAATGGGAGCCAGAGCCTTTAGTTATCAAGCTCCTCTTTTATGGAACCAGCTTCCACCTTCAGTCCGGGAGGCAGACACAGTCACCACATTCAAGAGTAGACTGAAGACTTTCCTCTTTGACAGAGCTTATAGTCAGGGCTGAATCAGGTTTGCCCTGGTCCAGCCCCTGGATATGCTGGTATAGGCTTATAGCTGCTGGGGACATTTTAGGATGCACTGATCACCTCTCTCCTCTTTTCTTTCTCCTATGGATGAATCTTCATCTCTCCATCACACATGACTAACTCTGCTTCTCCCCGGAGTCCTTCTGACTTCACGTCTCATGGGGTCATCTGACCCTATGAGACAGCATAGATCCTATGTGCCTGATGGACCATCGATGGTTGGATCGTGAGTTCCTGACACCAGCTGTGCCACTGCCCTGCTGGGACTCCGCCCACTCCTCCACTTGGGAGGTCTCCAAACTCTCCATCGTGGAATATGCCTAAATATGAACTATTGATAAACTCTGTCAGATTCCTTGAATGTATTTTAACTCTAAATATGTCCTTCTGTACACATTACATCTATTGCATCTGTCCATCCTGGAGAGGGATCCTCCTCTGTTGCTCTCCTGAAGGTTTCTTCCCCCCTGAAGGGTTATTTGGGAGTTTTTCCTGGTCCGATGTGAGGTTTTGGGTCAGGGATGTCTATGTGTACAGATTGTAAAGCACTCTGAGACAAATTTGTAATTTGTGAAACTGGGCTATACAAATAAACTGAATTGAATTGAATTAGGCGTCCACTCTTTAACTTTGAGAGTTTGTCTGATCGCATTTGGCCTCGCAAGTTATCATCCTTGTCTTTGTGACGGGATTCATAGTGTCGTCGCAGAGTGTATTTCTTTAATACCGCCACCGCCTCTTTAGAGATGAGACAAACAGCCTTTTCTTTGCATTAAACAACAAAAATAGTTTAACCACTGCAGGTTAAATACGTTGCATTCTGAATCAATATTTTTCCTACCTAACCGTTTCGCCATTATTCCGTTCTATTTGACAGGGGCTAGTCTAGGATTTGCGTGTCCAGACAAAAAAAAAAATCATAATGCGTCTCTGCTATTGGGGGCCGAGCCAAAGGTGGAGGTGGGCCGTATCTGGCCCGCGGGCCTTAGTTTGGGGACCGCTGTCCATGGGTGTGAATGTGAGTTTGCTGAGTGGCACCTTGTATGGTAGCCCCCTCCATCAGTGTATGAATGTGTGAATGATGACATGTTATTTCTAATGCTTTTAGTGAGACTAGAATGGTGCATGCCCGTTTATCTAGATTCTAGTCCATGGTATAACAGAGTATAACAAAGTATATCTGTGAATCATGACATCTGAACTACGGCCGTTTTTATTCCATTCACTTACTAATTATTACATAGACCAGGCCGGCTTTCGGTTTAGAGGCCTGCATTTACTTAGACAGTCTGTTACATTAAAAATTGTGCAATCCAGCACACAAGATCTTTTTGGAAAGGGATTTCAATTAAAATTGAATTCAAAGCTGATGTTGGCATTTTTTTCGCAGAAAGGTTTTGGAAAAATGGAGTCAAAATGGAGCAATGATTCTCAACAGGCGTCGCCCACTTGGCCTGTTTCCTCAGCAGGGGGTGCCATGGAAAAAGTTAGGAGGATCCAAATGTATCACATTAATTGAATGCAACACAGAAGCACAAATCAGGGTTTTCAAACCAGATCTGAGCCTCTTCAATGAGGAACTACCTACATGTATTTATCTTCTGTTTCCATTCGCTCAGTTATTTACCAGACATTTACCTGATATGCCTTAAAATGTGCAATCAATACCTCATTAAAATGCTAGACTTGTAAACTCAACACTTCCTGTAGATGTTTCACAATAAAAGTTGTCATAAAAATGAATGGCATCATGCCAACTGAATCATTTAACTTGTTATTGAAAAGAAATCCATGAAAAGACCCAGAGTAACAATGTGATAGTCTGTCTCTAGACACAAGAAAGAAATATGATATTGTGTGTCTGTGGCTCTTAGTTCCCAAACTCAGCAATTCCTACTGAAGGCATTTTGCAAAACATGCCTTTGTTGTGTTGGTTTGAAGGATCAATCCACATGTGGGGCTCTTGTGACTACAGTATATGCCTGGCAGCAGGATGTTGTATGGGGGCTTGTTGTGAGTTGTAATTGTTTGTGGACATCCATGGAGCTCTGTGGTTCTGTCATCAGGCCCAGGCCTTGACTGAGACAACACACTAACTTTTCTTCCCTTGAACATCTGGTTTTCTGCTGCCCTACAATGGCCTAACTTCTCACCTTGCTGCAGTATTGTAAAAGTGCATTAAAGGGACCCTGTGATATCACTGTTCACTACACATACCAGTGGGGCTGGTTGTAGTCAGAGACTAGAAAAGGAAGACAGTATGTAGTCCATATTACCACAATTTGGAACAATTATTAATTCATGGAGAAACAAATATGTGTTTATTCAGATTGGATGGAAAGCTGCGCCTGCCTCCAGCCTGGCAATCACCTCAAGGGTGAGCAAGTACAGCTAATGAATGGATGGATGACTGGGAGACAAATTAAGGGGCACTTTTCCACAGATACCCACATTGAGGTATACACTTTGTTTGTGTTTCTCCGCTGCAGAGCAGAAAATAAACATTGTGTGGGAAAAATATATATATAATTCTGCACTAAAAAGACCCAGACGATACACACTAGATTTGTCTAAGTCAGCGTAGGGATTGGATTAAGTGAAGCCGACCAACCAGCAACTCTGTTTACATCATGATGCTTGGTGCTCAAACTCAGTCAAAGTTAAAGCACAATGTTTTCCTCATGTCGATATTTTAATGTGAAGATGTTGGCCACATTATCTGCTCAGAGAATTGTTTTATCGCTGACGTTTACATTCCCTGTGATGCAAATATAACAAATGCACTTCATGAATGCACCACTGCTTCTCTTTTGTGTGTCATGTGTTGTGCTAAATAATTAAATTCAGTTTATTTTTTATAGTCCAGAATCACAAATTACTTTACAAATTGTACACATACGACATCCCTGTCCCAGAACCTCACATCGGATCAGGAAAAACTCCCCTAAAAAGCTACAATAAATTATGCTTGAATAAGAATAAGATGCACTCGAAAAATATGAATACATCCTTCATAGTAATTTATTTCACCCTAAAGTGTCATTGTATTATAATACAAAGCAGTAGGTTCATTACCCACATTAAATTCAATTCTCAAATCTTGTTTCTTGACAGAAAATCCATATCCCACCAGAAAAAGAAACACTTCAGGATTGTGTTCATCGACAATGTTTAATTAAAAAAAGAATTGTATGACCATTATTTCTGAAGCTGTGACAAATAAAGCTGTTCAATAAAGTTGAGGTGAAAAAAAAAGAAAAAAGTTGACTGGCGTTGACGCCTCTCTCTCCACCACTCAGGACACGTTACGCTACGTCATCACGTCGGCGCGTGCGCGTGCTTGGCGTAGGTGACAGTAACAGTTTAGCAACATGGCGGCGCACAGGCTCTCTCCATCACTGAACAGACTGCTGTTAGCCGGAAAGGTGAGCTGCTCAGAGTGACCGTGCAGAGCGTGAGCTCGTTGAACACACCGACAGCCGCGTGTTTACGATCAGCACGCGACTGTCGGCACGCGAGATCGACGACGGTCCCGAGCAAGAGAACATGGAACTTCTTTAGATGAGGTCAAGAAGAAATAGAGCCTCATCGCTAAAGTTGTTAAAGTGCGTGGCCAAGCTTAACTTTTAGTAAATAAAAGTATACAACGTTGGTTTAGTCTGAAAGGGGAGTGACTTTAAATCAGGAGTGACTTTGACGTTATCTCGCGCAGGCGGGCTCGCGCTCCAGACGGGTGTAGAACAACCGTGCTGCGGTGTGATGGAACTCCAGAGTGTTGGTTATTGCCCTCTCGTTGCCCCCGCGAGTCCCCGCCGCCCCGGTCCTATGGGTCCAGACTGCGGCTGCAAAGTGTCTTTCCACCGGGTCTTCTTAAGGTCACAGCCGCTAGGGGGCCCCGCTCCGCAAAGGCGAAGTGGTCGTTGGGCCCCTGGTGGCAGCTTTTTTAAATTATTCTTTTAAAAGTTGACAGCAAAAGTAAAGCACACTGGTTTAGCTACACTCTTAGCATCGGTTGTTGTTTCTAACGGTGTATTTGGGTTATTGTTCTGCATTGGGAATGAATAAAGGATCTTCAGATGGTAAAAATGATCAGTTTAGTAGAAAACACTTCTCTCTCGATCTGAGTTTATCATTTTCTGAAGGCAACTCTTTGTGCTCTTTTGATCCCCCCAAACTAGAGATGCACCGATCAGGTTTTTTGGGCCGATCACTGAAATCAGTGTCAGCCGATCACCGATAATACCGATCACCGATCACTGAAATAGTATCTGCCGATCCCATAATACCAATTACGGTATCGATTGAAGCATTCTATTTATTGTGTAGCATTATTGCCTAGGACTATGAGGAAATACACATCTAAAGCACCTCAAACATTAAAGAAATTACAGATTTCTTTAAACATTTAGGACTTTTACTTTGAAAACTGTCCTAATTGATACATTACAATTGTTTGATTGCTATTGTAGGGGATTGATTTCAGATATATATGGAACACATCTGCATTATTCATTTCCTGGAACTCTTGGGGAAATCTATATACAGGACTTTTTTAACATACAAAAGTCTGACTTATTTTTATAAACTCTTCCTTGGTACAGTAACAATGTTTTAATGTTAGCATAATTCAAGCTAAATCTCAGAAACAATCTATTAATATACAAAATCAGTTCATTGTTTACTTGTATATGTTAGTGTATGATTTGTCGACATCTTATTTTGAAAAACGGATGTTGTTTCACGTGGCTCTTTCCGCTATCTTTGCAAAACCTGATGTTGTGTCACGTGAATCCTTCCGCTAACAGCACTCGATCAGGAGCGCGCAAGGGTTTTCATAAAGTTACCCGCTAACTTTACGCGTGTGCTGTGAGCATCAGTCTATAGGGTCAGACATGTGAGTGTCGGTGAGCTGACCCAGAGGTTCAGCTCGGGGGACGGGGCGCCGCTCGCTGCGGGAGGATCCCCTCGCGGACCTCTCACTCTGCGGCACTCCGCGGGCGCTCCGTCTCAGTTGCGCACGGCGACTGAAACGTCTCTGATAGTATTTCTCGCAGATTTGATGTCATCTGATCGATCGGTTATGATCGGCCGTTTTGAGAACGCCGATCAAAACCGATCATGGCAATATCGGCCGATATGGATCGGCGCCGATCAGATCCGTGCATCCCTACCCCAAACCTAATTATATCTCATGTTTAGCCGCTACAGAGTCCTTATTAGACTGAATCTCGATAAACCGACCACAGATTTGATGCTTAAACTACTAACTTCTCGGCTGAAAACATCCTTAAATTACATTCCGTGACTCAACAACAGTAGTATTTAGAATGTACATAATAAACGCTGTCTTGCTCCCCGACTTCAATCCTGTTTAACAATGAGGTTCGGACCGCCCCAGCTCATTTGAATACAAGGACATGTAAATGTCATACATAAATAAATCAAGAAATATGTGTGGACACATAAATATATATGTATATATATATATATGTATATGTCAACAACACTCGCCGGCACTAGTCCCGCCACCCTGAAGCTGTAAAGCTAGGGGAAACACTCCTATCAATACCTCATGAGGACATTTTCACCTTCATTTTGAGGATATAATAATAATAATAATAATAATGTATACTTTATTGATCCCACAATGGGGAAATTTGTGTCTGCATTTGACCCATCCTTCGTTATGAAGGAGCAGTGGGCTGCAGTGAAGCGCCGTGCCCGGGGAGCATCTGGGGGGGTTCAGTGTCTTGCTCAATGACACTTTGGGCTGCAACTAATGGGGAGAGCGGGGATCGAACCTTCCACCTTGCGGTTACGGGACGACCACTCTCCCCACTGAGCTAAACCGCCCCCCGGTTTAGCTCAACTACGAGTATACTGGTTCCCGGTGCCGCTTCCCGCTGCCGGTTAACGCTGCCGCCTGTGAGCAACAGTCCATTCCGGTTCTAAAGTGCTATGGGGTCTCCTTCGTCGTAGAAGAGAAGCTTGAGCCGAAGCACACGCCTGTTTCTCCTGCCGTCTCCGTGCTGCAGTGCACTCTGGTTCTTGCTCCCCATGCCTGTCAGCGTTACGGCCGATCCCTGAGACACTGGCAGCAGGGATTGGTCGACGGGACACGGGGAGCAGGGAGCGACCGACGGGACACGGGGAGCAGGGATAGGCCGGGGTGCCGACGGGGAACAGGCATAGGCCGACAGGACATGGGAAACAGGGATCGGCCGACGGAACACTGGGAGTAGGGATCGCCTGACGGGACTCGGGCAGCAGGGACCAGCGGACAGGACACGGTGAGCAAGGATCGGCCGGGACACCGATGGGGAGCAGGGATCGGCCGACAGGACACAGGGAGCAGGGATCGGCCGGGGCACAGACGGGGAGCAGGGATCGACCGACGGGACACGGGGAGCAGGGATCGACCGACGGGACACGGGGAGCAGGGATAGGCCGGGGTGCCGACGGGGAACAGGCATCGGCCGACAGGACACGGGAAACAGGGATCGGCCGACGGGACACTGGGAGTAGGTATCGCCTGACGGGACTCGGACAGCAGGGACCGGCGGACAGGACACGGTGAGCAAGGATCGGCCGGGACACCGACGGGGAACAGGGATCGGCCGACGGAACACTGGGAGTAGGGATCGCCTGACGGGACTCGGGCAGCAGGGACCGGCGGACAGGACACGGTGAGCAAGGATCGGCCGGGACACCGACGGGGAACAGGCATAGGCCGACAGGACACGGGAAACAGGCATCGGCCGACGGAACACGGAGTAGGGATCGCCTGACGGGACTCGGGCAGCAGGGACCGGCGGACAGGACACGGTGAGCAAGGATCGGCCAGGACACCGATGGGGAGCAGGGATCGGCCGACAGGACACGGGGAGCAGGGATCGGCCGGGGCACAGACGGGGTGCACGGATCGGCCGACGGGATACGGGGAGCAGGGATCGACACAGGACACGGGGAGCAGGGATCGGCCGGGGCACAGACGGGGTGTACGGATCGGCCGACGGGTCACGGGGAGCAGGGATTGACAGACGGGACACGTGGAGCAGGGATCGACCGACGGGACACGGGGAGCAGGGATAGGCCGGGGTGCCGACGGGGAACAGGCATCGGCTGACAGGACACGGGAAACAGGGATCGGCCGACGGGACACTGGGAGTAGGGATCGGCCGACGGGACACTGGGAGTAGGGATCGCCTGACGGGACTCGGGCAGCAGGGACCGGCTGACAGGACACGGTGAGCAAGGATCAGCCGGGACACCGATGGGGAGCAGTGATCGGCCGACAGGACACGGGAAGCCGTGATCGCCACAACACGGCTTAGCAGGTATCGCCGGCACACGGGGAGCAGGGATCGGCCGGGGCACCGATGTTGATCAGGGATCGGCCGTTAGGACACAAGGAACAGGGATTGGCTGACAGGACACGGGAAGCAGTGATCGGCCGACGCAACACGGGGAGTAGGGATCGCCCAGCGGCACTCGGGCAGCAGGGATCCGCCGGGGCACCGAGACACGGGGAGCAGGGATCAGCGGACAGGACACAGCGAGCAGGGATCCACTGGGGTGCCGATAGGGAGCAGGGAACGGTCGGCGGGACACGGGGAGCAGTGATCACCAGGACACGGGGAGCAGGGAGCGCCAGGGAGCCGACGGGCAGCTGAGAGCCGAGTCCTAGGTCTGTCCATAAGCTTATCAGTTATTTACCTGCCTGAAGTAAATACTTTTGTTTTATCTGACAAGCTCTTCTCGAGTTTGCTCCCCTGTGGCTCCCAGTCTTGCTAACAAAACATGGCTTGCAGCCACGGGTGATTCTTCAGCTGGTCTAGGGTGAAACGCATATCCGGGTCCATATATAAGCACGCCGTAAAGAAATCTTTGCCATCTTCAGAAAGCCAAGGGGTCTTATTCAGCTCCAGAAAGGACATGTCCTTTTTATATGTCATTTTTTGTCGCATCAGGAACAGGACCACTCCGATCTGGAATACTGTTGAGGGTCCGGCTTGGTATTCATTCCGACTGTGCCATTCTGGGGGAGTGTAAGTACCGTAAAAGTTGCTAAAGGTGTCTCCTTCGTTGTAGAAGCAGCTCAAACCAAAGTCGATGAGGCGAACTCGCGGGAACGTGTTGCAGGTCTCAATAAGGAGATTTTCCACCTTAATGTCCCGGTGGAAAATGTGTTTCCGCCCGAGGTCAATTGCTGCATCCACCAACTGCTTTATTATAATCTTGGCTTCAGCTTCCGTCAAGCAGCCTCCGTTGTTTGCAATGTAGTTGTGGAGGTCTACGGCTGGCATTGGTCTCTCCAGCACCAGGATCTGGTCCGGGTCGTCAATGTACCAGTCCAGTAGGTTAATGGGTGCTGAAAACCGCTCCGATTCAGCCGCTAGTTTCCTTAGGATGGCGACCTCCATGGGGATCTGGCCCCCTTTACCGTCATGGCAAAGGTGGAGATTGGTGTCTATGTAGATACGCTTGATTGCGACAGGCAGATAATCCCTTATGCGGTAGCCAGCAAACACGCATCCATATCCTCCTTCACCAAGTTTATGCAGCTGCTGGTACTTGGCCTTAAAGATGAGTGAATCGGGTGAGTTTCTACTTTCGGTGTCCTCTGAGGAGGACGGCAACTCAGTGTCACAGGGTATGGGTTCCAGTCTCTTGCGCTTCTTACTCTGTTGGCTTTCCCCATCTTCCGTACGTTTTCTCTTTACTCCTCGAGGGATGACACCAATGTCCATTGAAGTGGACGGCAACTCAGTGTCACAGGGGATGGGTTCCAGTCTCTTGCGCTTCTTACTCTGTTGGCTTTCCCCATCTTCCGTACGTTTTCTCTTTACTCCTCGAGGGATGACACCAATGTCCATTGAAGTGGACGGCAACTCAGTGTCACAGGGGATGGGTTCCAGTCTCTTGCGCTTCTTACTCTGTTGGCTTTCCCCATCTTCCATACGTTTTCTCTTCACTCCTCCAGGGATGACACTAATGTCCTCTGAGGAGGACGGCAACTCTGTGACACAGGGCATGGGTTCCAGTCTCTTGCGCTTCTTACTCTGTTGGCTTTCCCCATCTTCCGTACGTTTTCTCTTTACTCCTCGAGGGATGACACCAATGTCCACTGAAGTGGACGGCAACTCAGTGTCACAGGGGATGGGTTCCAGTCTCTTGCGCTTCTTACTCTGTTGGCTTTCCCCATCTTCCGTACGTTTTCTCTTCACTCCTCGAGGGATGACAATAATGTCCTCTGAGGTGGACGGCAACTCATTGTCACCGGAGATGGGGTCTAGTCTCCTTCTTCTCCTCTGTGGTATTTCCTCATCATCCGTTTGTTTTCCCTTCACTCCTCCAGGGACGACACAATTGTCCCCAGTGCTGGACAGCAAACTATTGTCACGGTGTATGGGGTCCAGTTGCCCACTTTCCCCCCTCTGTACGCTTTCCTCATCTCCCACTTCTTCTCTTTTTACTTCTCCAGGGACGATGAACTGCTTAGCTTTGAAGAGTTTTCCAAATACTTTGCCCATTGTAACTGAAGATGGCTGAAGACCTTTCTAACAACTTCAGTGCTTGTTGCTGCAAAGCTGTAGTATATATGAGATAAAGGACACAGTGTTCTATTTATGTAAATGCAGTGGCTTTGATGAATGGCTTCATGATGTCACAGCCTGTGTCATCACAGTGTTCTAGAATATGCAAATGAGTGTATCTGAAGAAATTATGTTTACAGTTTAGAAGTAAGGCGGGGGGGGGGGGGGGTGGTAGCTAAGGCGCGCGCCTACAACGGAGCTCTAGCGCGAGGAGGGTTGTAGACGGGGTTTGTGTGCTAGTGAGAGAGATCACAGTGTGTGTCCGTGTTTCAGCAGCATTGCTGCTACGCTCCAACCACGACTTCATGATGTGAGTTTAAAAGCCGGCAGTGATGGATGTTAGCGTGTGCCACTTCGGGTCAAACCATCCTGATATGGGGGGGGGGGGGGGGGGGGACTCTGGTTTTTCAGGATAATTAAATTAAATTGCCAACTTAATATAAAATTCAGTTTATAAACTTACACTTGTGTTTTATTGAATATTTATTAAATAACTATTTTTAAAGGATTTTTTAATGGATACTAATTTTAAATAGATAAAAAAAAAATCTCACGTACCCCCTGGACTGCCTTCACGTACCCCCAGGGGTACGCGGACCCCCATTTGAGAACCACTGTGTTAGTGTATGATTTGTCGACATCTTATTTTGATAAACGGATGTTGATTTACGTGGCTCTTTCCGCTAACTTTGCAAAACCGGATGTTGTGTCTCATAAATCCTTCCGCTAACTTTATCAAAATCCTCACTCCCGATCGAATGCGTTTAACGTGAGCATCGGTCTATGGGGGCTCAGACATGTTAGTGTCGGTGAGTTGACCCAGAGATTCAACTCGGGGGACGGGGCGGCGCTCGCTGCGTGAGCATCCCCTCGTGGACCTCTCACTCTGCCGGCACTCGGCGGGCGCATTGCCTCCGTTGCGGCGCGCAGCGCCGCGCCGCGATTGAAACGTCTGATCGTTCTCGCAGATGTGAAGTCATCTGATCGGCCGTTTTGAGAACGCCGATCAAAACCAATAATGGGAATATCGGCGCCGATCAGATCGGTGCATCCCTACTGAATACTTGTGCACCAGAAGGCCTTCCTCGCAATTTGTTTCACTCATACAAAATATCATATTTGTTTCTTTCACTGAACTCTATTGCATAACTGGTCAGGTGGTGCAGTCGTGTCTTAGCTGTTTCTCTCTTTTTTTGTTGACATTCATATTTTATTACAACTTTATTAACACATATGCAAATAAAGAAACCAAAACAATACCATAGTTACAAAACTATAAATAAATAAAGCAGGAAGAAATCATGTTCCATAAAGTATAGAAATACAGTCAGGCCATTTATCTGTGACATAGTTGCACCACTTTTGCCGGTTCTTAATGCTGTTGCTCTCTAACTCTGTAGCTACATAACTCCAGGAAGTTTCAATGATCTGCTGATGCATAAAAAGAAATATTGGACATACATCAGTTTGACTGTTGAAGTTGATTTTAACCTGGGAATGTAAAACAACTATAACGTACCGCAACCCTAAGTGATTAAATCAATGAATTAAATTACATTATAGTGTATCCTTATGCAGTGTATTTCTATGTGTTTTCCAGTATGCACCATTCTGGACCAGATGCTGTGCCGTGCACGGTTATGCTCAATATTCCACCGCCTGCAGTCCCAATGAAAAGGTAACGCTTACTCCCTGTTTGACCAGTAAGTTATTCAACAAACACTGAGGAGGATGTACAAATAGCTGTACGCAAAGTGTGTGTGTGTGTGTGTGTGTGTGTGTGTGTGTGTGTGTGTGTGTGTGTGTGTGTGTGTGTGTGTGTGTGTGTGTGTGTGTGTGTGTGTGTGTGTGTGTGTGTGTGTGTGTGTGTGTGTGTGTATGGACAAATAAAGGGACGTCCATTGTTGTTTCAGCGATCAACAATCCTTTCTCCGTTTCCCTCCGCAGATGTTTGATAAGATCCTCATCGCCAACAGAGGAGAGATTGCCTGCAGGGTAAGACCGGCTGACACAAACATATGTAATGTAGATGATATCCAGCTCCAACTGTCATTGGGTTACAGTTGAAAACACTAAGACACAACACTTCCTGGAGTTTGAGCCCGTAGAACTCGGTTGTGCCGAGTTTTGAACACTTTAGATCACAAAATTTTTCTTTCGCTGCTTTTCTTCCCCCTG
Organism: Liparis tanakae; assembly: GCA_036178185.1. Classification (NCBI taxonomy): domain Eukaryota; kingdom Metazoa; phylum Chordata; class Actinopteri; order Perciformes; family Liparidae; genus Liparis; species Liparis tanakae. The sequence continues at coordinate 12,628,642 of CM070100.1, forward strand.
ATATTATTCTAAGCAACCATTATCCACCGATGTAGATCACAATGATCCTTGAGTAAAGTGTTAACGTTGAGTGTTTTTTCCCCCCATCAGGTGATGAAGACCTGTCACAAGATGGGCATCCAGACAGTAGCTGTTCACAGTGATGTCGACGCCAGTGCTGTGAGTTACTGTGTGTGTGTGTGTGTGTGTGTGTGTGTGTGTGTGTGTGCTGAAAACATGTCTTCATACAGTGTGTGACGAGTCTCCGTCTCACTTTTATACTGCAAAGCCAACATCTGACTTACGTCTCTGTCTGTCTTTACCCGTGTGTGTCTAGGTTCATGTAAAGATGGCCAATGAAGCGGTGTGTGTTGGCCCCGCCCCTACCAGTAAAAGCTACTTAAACATGGACGCCATCATGGATGCTGTCAGAGTGACTGGAGCACAAGCTGTAAGCTTTCCACACAGCTTTTCTCTCAATACGTGACGGTGGTAGACCGCATGCGTACATTGTGTGTGTGCTTGTACACAGTTCACTTGTTGTGCAGTTGGTGTACACACATCTCTCAATGTGGTGCCCAATGCTTCTCTCTCCCCTTTTTAATTTTCTATAATACAACCATGAAGCTTTTTTGTGTTTTAAAAGCTTTCTAAATGAAATGAATACATGTTGTTTCTCTCTCAAAGGTTCATCCTGGCTACGGGTTTCTCTCTGAAAACAAAGAGTTTGCAAAGCGATTGGTGAGTATTGCACATAACTGGGCACACACTTATTTTCACACACATTTTACTGTTGTGAGTTTGAAATGAATTGATGACAAACCAATGCTTTGGTAAGAATTGATTTAACGGTGACTCTGTCCTTATTATAACATGTCAGTAGCTTTCTGAGTGTGTTATGCTTTGATGCACCCAAAGTGTGTTTCCAGAAGCTGTCATCCTGACTAAATGATAATAATAATGTCTATTTGACCCAACCTATTTATTTCCACTAAGATATAGCAGCAGTTAAGTATCGAAGTACATTTCTCACCTTTGGATCAGTACATGTGACAACTCATTTTTTTTTTTCAGAACATTGAATGTGGACAAATAAAATGTAATGCATTTGTGTTTTAAGGAATAGTTCAGCATCTCTGACAGCACAATGCAGCTGTCCTACTCAGACTTTTCATCTCGCCCTCTAAAAGAAAGCAAATATGTTTATTTATTTAGGCTGAACTACTGGTTTAAATGACCAGGTAGTGACACCATGCTCCATCTCCTGAGCCCAGCAAGTCAGATATGGTAACCTTCGTGGTATTATTTTTTTGTTGCTAGGCAGCGGAGGGCGTGGCTTTCATTGGTCCAGACACTTACGCTCTCCAGGCGATGGGAGATAAAATTGAGAGCAAGTTGATCGCTAAGGCGGCTACAGTCAACACCATCCCAGGATATGATGGAGTCGTCAAGGTACGGACACACAAACATGCATGTACACAAACACAAAAACACACACAGAAGAATGTTCCCTCTTTCGTCATCATTCATTTGTAAAAGTCACTATTATTGTTTATGGACCGTAGTGGGCATAACCAAAAGTATGGTTAACCATGTCCTGTTTCAACAATAAGAAGTTTCGTCTTTCAACAATAAATGTATTACCAGAAACAACACATTTATAAAAACACTAACCGTCGGCCCATTCAAATGACTTAAAGTAGATGTGAATCTCTGTGTTTCTCCTGACTAATCCATTGTACGAGTCCAGTGTTATTATTAGTATATGTTTCACTTTTCTACTTCTCTACCAACCGGAGTGATCCAATCAAACAACACAACATAATGTCATCGTTGTCAGTAATGCTTTGGTTCATCATCAGTAACTATAAACCTCTCTGTGTCAGACTGTTGAGGAAGCTGTGAAGATCTCACAGGACATTGGTAAGTCATCACTCGACCACACACTGCAGTGTAAAGTATATATATTATATATGAATTTATTTATATATATGTTTATATATATATAAATACTTTTATATATATATTTATGTATAATTTTATATAGATATATTTATATATGTACTGTATATTTATATACATATATATTTATATATATAAGGACACACATATATATATATATATAAACAAATATATATTTAAACAAATATACATATATATTATCTTGTTTTAATATATATATATATATATATATATATATATATATATATATATATATATATATATATATATATACACACACACAAATGTACATCCATCACAGCTAATTTGGTTGCATGTGCCTGAGCTCTTTGATGATTTGCTTTCGTTAGCCATTAAGCTCCTGACAGGGTTCTGGACCACTCTGTCAGAAAAAGTGTCCTTTCTTTAATCAAATACACATTAGACTTTTCATGGTAGTGCACACATTTTGCAAGATGGGTTAAAAAGGTCAAGACTATTCCAAAAGCTTTTTATTTTGAAGTCTTGATTTAGTCATCCCCAAAGTATGTTTTTGTCCTGTTGGAGCAGCTCATCTTCATGACCTTTTCCCCTCCAAACACAGCTCTTGTTATTGTGACCTAATTGTGGTTCATCGCTGTGTTGTTGCTAGGCTACCCAGTGATGATCAAAGCGTCGGCAGGAGGAGGAGGGAAAGGAATGCGGATCGCTTGGAATGATGAGGAGACAAGGTTTAGTACGCCTCTGTCCTCTTTTTTAACAAATGTATCCATGACATGTCCTTGCTGAAAGAAGACGGGGAGTTAATCTGCTTCTACAATTACTGTATGACGTAAACCACTCCACACACTTACTACTGCAAAACCGTCTCTTCAAATTACCAGCCCAAAATACAAGAACGTCCCTGTTTAGTTCTGCTTTCAAGACCTAAGCTGCTTTTCTTTCTCACTGCTTTTGTCAGTACCAGATCTTGTTTTCGATGTCTCCCCGTCATACTCCCACTGACCACTGGGGAGACTGACGACCCTCATTTCTGACTTTTGTGTGTGTACGTGTACGCTTACAGGGAAGGCTTCCGGTTCTCGTCCCAGGAGGCGGCATCCAGCTTTGGAGACGACCGGCTGCTCATCGAGAAGTTCATCGACAACCCCAGACATATTGAGATCCAGGTACGACACGCATGCACACTACATGTCTGATATCCAGGGGGGGTTGTAGGATTCAAAGAAAGGGGGGGCGAAGCCCCAAGGAGAGAGCATAAGTATGATTATCTTTTGGGGGGTGGAATTTCAGGGTCATAGTGATAGTTTATGCTCATTTGGGCACTATCACTGAGATAAAGATAAACTAGTTTAGTGTCAAATATACCATTCAAAATAGATGCAATGAATAGAGAGATGTCAATAGTTATTTATTGTACTTCGAATTTGCTTGTTCAGACTCTCGCTCACTACAGAGGTAACAATCTTTAACAACTACCGATATATATATATATATATATATATATATATATATATATATATATATATATAGCCACATTCTGTAACTACCTGGACTTATAAGTCACTCCGTGCATCATTTACTTTGAGCTAAACTCCTGGCTGAAGCCCCCCTGACATAGGCTTATTGACGCCTCTGCTGTCATCCAATCGTGACAATGTGTCCATCAGGACGTGTATCGTTTTTAATTATTGCACTTGGATTTAAACTTAGCTTAAATGTTAATTTTGAACCAAACCAAAAATAAACATTGTCCACCAGAGAGCCACAGAATGCTGTTTGTGTTGTAGGTACTGGCTGATAAACATGGGAACGCTCTGTGGCTGAATGAGAGGGAGTGCTCCATCCAGAGGAGGAACCAGAAGGTGGTGGAAGAAGCTCCCAGGTGTGTGAGGAACTGTCTTTATAAAATGATTCTGTTTTATGTTTCTTGGCCCATCTACATTCTCATGAACGTGACATTTGTCACAAATGTCCTCTTGGACTCAACGAATCACTGATTTAGACTTTGGCGGTCAAAGGTCACTGACCTCACCGTTCGACAATGTTATTCAAGTCTTTGCATCACTCTTACACTGTTCAGCGTTACAGAGCGTCCTACTGTTGGGAGTGTTTTAGTGTTTATCTAAATGAGGTGGGTTTGGCTGAGCACTGAGACGTGGCATGTCGTGTCCTCTCCAGTACTTTCCTGGACCCGGAGACACGGCGGGCGATGGGCGAGCAGGCGGTGCAGTTGGCCAAGGCGGTGCAGTACTCGTCGGCTGGCACCGTGGAGTTCCTGGTGGACTCTAATAAGAACTTCTACTTCCTGGAGATGAACACACGGCTACAGGTGTGTCTGTGTGTCTGTGTCGGTGTGTCCGTGTCTGTGTCTCTGTATTTGTGTGTGTCGGTCTGTGTCCTTGTCTCCGTCTATCTGTGTGTGTGTCTGTGTCCGTGTGTGTGTGTGTCTGTGTCCATATCTATGTGCCTGTGTTCTTGTCTATGTATCTGTCTGTCTGTCTGTGTCCATCCCTACATTGCAGTCCTCCTGGTGTCCCTCTGTGTGACGGAGCGTCCCTCTGGGGGGTCAGGGCCCTCGAGGTTACCGCTCAACAAGCGCTCCGCAGACGTGCGTCTAGAAACCGTATCCCTGTGTTTTCACCTCGTGACGCCAGGTGGAGCATCCAATTACAGAATGCATCACGGGCCTGGACCTGGTTGAGCAGATGATCAGGGTTGCCAAGGGTTACCAACTGCAGCACAAGCAGGAGGACATCCCAATAAACGGCTGGGCCATTGAGAGTCGAGTCTACGCTGAGGTCTGTGCAGAGATGTCACAATTCTTATGACTCGTGTCCAAAATGTATTATTAACATACTTATGGTGTATAAGTTTAGTTATAAGCAGTCAGAAATATCCATTTATTATGATCAATAATCATTCCACATCATAAAGCGTTTTATATTGACCTATTAGGTCACATGATATGTGACTTAATAAGTCATGATATGTGACCCGCTCTCCCACTATTAGCCACAGTTGGTCACATGTCCCACGATGCGTCGTACATGTTTTTGCAAAGTTCATAGTGTATTATAACTCCTTTAGCATTATTGCTGTAAACTTCCCGTACTGCTTTATAGCCACAGTAATGATGTATTTTGTCATAAGTTACTCTAAGTAGTCCCTGTTTGCTTTATAATAAAATGATGGGAATAGATCCTTGCAAGTAAGTGATCAGCAATCCTGAAATACTATGATTATTGTTAAAAAAACATTATGAAGGAAAATGTAATGATAACGATGCTGTGATGCTTAGTGTTTTTAAGTCTAGTTTGTTCCGTTAGGATCCTTACAAGTCTTTTGGTCTTCCCTCCATTGGCCGGCTGTCTCAATACCAAGAGCCACTCAACCTCAGCAATGTAAGAGAGTGTGTGTGTGTGTGTGTGTGTGTGTGTGTGTGTGTGTGTGTGTGTGTGTGTGTGTGTGTGTGTGTGTGTGTGTGTGTGTGTGTGTGTGTGTGTGTGTGTGTGTGTGTGTGTGTGTGTGTGTGTGTGTGTGTGTGTGTGTGTGTGTGTGTGTGTGTGTGTGTGTGTGTGTGTGTGTGTGTGCGCGCTATCTTAAAGCTTCACAGGGCAAGATGTACTGTCGTTAAAGGTTTTCACCTTTTTCAAATGGTAATTCTCCTCACACACAACCCACTGTGATACTTTGTCATCAGGTCCGTGTGGACAGTGGGATCCAGGAGGGAAGTGACATCAGCATCTACTACGATCCCATGATCTCTAAGGTCAGTGATGTATTGAATATGAAATGAATTAGGAGATGATGTGTGTCTTATTTCAGGAACAGCTGGTTCACGATTAGACAGAGACTCACAGGATGAATCCCGTCCTCTGGTTTCTCTCTAGTTGGTGACCTACGGAGCGACGCGAGCTGAAGCTCTCGCCAGTATGGAGGACGCTCTGGATAACTACGTGATCCGAGGTACACGACACATCTTCACAATAAATGTCGACTTAGACGCTCATCACTTTGAACCCACCTGTTACCTTCAAATGTACTAACATCTTTTACCCGTGGGGTCAATTTGACCACAGCAATTAACACCTCCAGAAAATTATTAGAATTAATATTGTTTCCTAAGTTTAAGTGTCACTTTATATTTGTTTGTTAACTACCTAAATAGCCCTTTAAATAAATAAAAAAGTTGATATTTCTTATGTTTTACAAATCTACAAATGTATAAGTTGTGTACAGGACATTGAAAACATATCATAATGTGAATTTCATATTTTCCCAGTTGTCCCCAATTAATTAGGAAAAGTCATAAAATATGAAGCAAAAAAAATATTATTATTATGTCAATAATTTTTTTAGAGACGTTAAACATTGAATTGGGTCAAATTGACCCCAAATGTAACAGGAGGGTTTAAACAATTGTACATCGGCGTATCCTCTGTTTGTGTATGTTGTGGTGATCTCCTCTCCAGGTGTCACCCACAACATTTCGCTCCTGCGGGAAATCATCTCCCACCCCCGATTCATCTCCGGCGACATCAGCACCAACTTCCTGCCGGAGGTTTACCCCGATGGCTTCAAGGGTCACCAGCTGGAGGCGGACAGCCGCAGGGAGCTGCTGGCGGCGGCGGCGGCGCTCTACATCACCGCTCAGCTGCGCTCACAGAGGGTCCTGGGGGACCTGAGGTGAGGTCACCAGCCAACTCCAGAGCTTCACTCCACGCTTGTCCCGACAGTCAGTTAAACCATTCCCTCAAACTGCAGAGAGTTCATAGAGCCTCCCCCCATTATTATTTATCTTTTCACTTACATTATTTTATTTGTAGGAAAAGAAGAGAAGCAACCCCGGCACCCCTTTAATTGTCTTTTACTTGTAAATGTGTATACAGCACCCTGCATCTATATTTGTATTTCCCTGAAAATACAAATCCGGCCCCTGAGTATTTGGCCCCTCTAAAAAATAGAAAAAACTCTTTCACAACGAAAAAAGGGAAGAACCCTTCAGGAGAACAACAGAGGAGGATCTCTCTCCAGGATGGACAGAAGTATAGATGTCATGTGACCAGATGAAGAACATTACAGAGTTACAACACATCCAATGAGTATGACGGAGTGTATGAATAATTAGTAGGCATGGACCACAATGTGGTAACGTGTGTGTGTGTGTCTGTGCGTGCGTGCGTGTGTCTGTGTGTGTGTTGCAGGGTGTCCTCCACCCCTGTGGAGTGTAGCCACTGGGAGCTGTGTGTGGAGCTGGAGGAAGGACGCCATTCTGTGGATGTGACCAAATCCGGAAACGTTTACACGGTGAGAAGTGAATGTGCTCCCGTGACGAATGGCGTGTGCATCGGTCCACGGTGTCCTGAAGCAGGAGAACCTGGAAGCTGGCGTGTCTATTAAACATTATCATGTGTCAAAAACCCAAGCGTCACATCCCGGAAGATGAAAAGGAGACCAGTCAGCAGGAGATGACGTCACGGCAGATGTCCAACAGGAAGTCCCTGTCTCTGGGTAACGAGGCCCTCAAACTCTGTGTGTCTGTAGGTGGAGCTGGATGGAGAAAAGGTGGAAGTCAATGGTCAGTGGAACCTGGCCTCCCCACTGCTACCACTGACCATCAACGGCTCACACAGGATGCTCCAGGTAACGCACACGGGTTCAGAAATTGTATAATTATATATATTAACTAATTAATTAATAATATAGCTGATATTCTGTTTTTCTGTTTTAGTGTTTGTCCAGAGATGCTTCAGGAAAGATTGTCCTACAGTACCTGGGCACATCGGTAAGGAAGCATGGAGGAGCATGAAGGAGGAGAATAAAAGTGGTTTATTTTGTATTCAGTTGGAGAATATTGCACAAAGATGTATTTTCAAAGTTATTTTCTATTGATTTACAATGGAAGCAAACCTCAGTTCACCGTGTGAATTCTCCAAGAGATCCACGGTTGCATTTATATGAATGAATTCCAGAACATCTGCACACGGCTTCCTCTGCAGCCTCCACGGGGCCTCGTCTTCCTCACTGCACGTGTTTTCATTTACAGCCATAACTTCTACCTTTCCTCCTCGCCACGACCCGCTGAACACGCGTCTCCTCTTCACTGTAACAGACATCATGGCGGGACCAGTGTTTCTTACCCTGGGAATCTTTCGTGTAGTTTAAGGTCCGCGTCCTGTCCAAGATGGCGGCGCAGTTGAACGCCTACATGCCGGAGAAGGTCCCAGAAGACACCAGCAGCCTGCTGCGATCGCCGATGCCGGGCGCCGTGGTGTCCGTATCCGTCAAGCCCGGAGACACGGTACCGCATCCCTACACGTCCACGCCGCACTGCAGAGCCGCAGGCCACCAAGCCAATCTTGTGTGTGTGTGTGTGTGTGTGTGTGTGTGTGTGTGTGTGTGTGTGTGTGTGTGTGTGTGTGTGTGTGTGTGTGTGTGTGTGTGTGTGTGTGTGTGTGTGTGTGTGTGTGTGTGTGTGTGTGTGTGTGTGTGTGTGTGTGTGTGTGTGTGTGTGTGTGTGTGTGTGTGTGTGTGTGTGTGTGTGTGTGTGTGTAGGTTGCAGAGGGTCAGGAGATCTGTGTGATTGAAGCCATGAAGATGCAGAACAGTTTGACTGCCGCCAGGCAAGCCAAGGTAACGAATCGAAAAGCTGGCAGTGACGCTACGGTTATCGTCCGATAATAATAATAATCTGGGCCTTTTTGCAATTTTCAATTGTTCAATGTTTGTTTCTGCCCTCCAGGTGAAGAGTGTCCACTGCAAGCCGGGGGAGACGGTGGGAGAGGGCGACCTGCTGGTGGAGCTGGAGTGAAGCGCAGCCTTCTGACTACTGATGAGTGACACATCAGCATCTGGATGAGCCTTCCTCCCCCTCTGTAACCGTGGAAACCGACTGGACAATGACAGATGCTTTATTAACGTTGCCAGTGGCGATGAGATGAGCCCCTCGGTGTCTCCACACGTCCGACTCATTCGGTCACAAAAATCTCTTGTGAATCTTTCCATTCTGTTTTTTGTTTTCTCAACCTCATTGTTAGTTTTGTTAAAAAAATGTTTTAGTTCAGTTCCCCCGCTATTATTATTATTATTATTTTTTTTTTCATTTTCCATTTGGCCCTTCTGCTGTGTTTCCCTGTAGCTGGTTTTGTTGTTTTACGTGCCACGGTTTTGAGGTTACTGCATAGAACTGCTTTTAGTTTCGAGGCTGCTGCTGATGACTTAGAAAGTTCCCTTCACCTCCATTGTGTCAGAGCGGAGGCAGACATCTCCTTGTAATATTCAAAATGAATCGGGGGAGGAAACCAGAACTACAGGCAGAGATCCACAGCAGTCGAGCAGACATGTCTAATTAAGTTGAACTGACTCACTCCGATCATAAAGTGCTCCTTCTTTTGAACACCGTCACTGAGACTGATGGAGTCACGCGTCTCTGAGTGGCTGCAATAAATGACTCTTCAGCCTGAAGGACAGGACTTGGAAACCCGATTGAGGACCAGTTCTGACTTAAAGGTGGATGACAAATTAAGTGGGAACAGATCAAATAAATAAATAAAAATCACCTGGTCTGGTGGGTGTCCTTCCCCTCATCTCTCCAGTTGGATCCAGTGTTGTCCTAAAGGATGCGATATGTAACCCTGGTTCTTTCTAACAGGTGAAGTCTCATCAACGTAACATCCTGACCCAACTCCTTTGTAACCCTGGGACCACCAACCCACTCACATGTTAAAGCGTTATGTTCTTTAATTAAACATATTGCTTAGATTCAACTTTCCTTTCAAGCACGAAGGCTTTCTTCTTTGGGCCTTTTCAGTCATTTATTACATTTAGCTGACAATCCTGTTGCATTCATACGCCGTGGACACGGCTACAGGGAACAACTCAGGGTTACGTGTTTTGCTCAAGGACACACTGACTAGGGCGGGGATTGAACCACCAACCCCCTGATTGGAAGATGGACCTGCTACCCACTGACCCAGTCGCCTCTACCATCACGTCAACAGTTCAGCAGACATCCTCTCAATGTATTCAGCTCTTTTTGACGTTGCCTCTTTTTTGCGTTTTAACTCTGATGTATATTCAGAATTGTCAGCTGTTGGCAGTTTCGACAGAAAATAACTTTTCTAGTTTTCCCTCTGTGTATTTCCTCTGTACTCAACTAGTTCTGCTCCAGAAACCAGATATAAACAGCCAGCTCCTTAAGGACATTAGTGCTTCTCCTGAATTTTTAATATGCTAAAAAATGTATATAGGCATCGTATTTGAGCCGCAGGTTATCCGTGATGTGTTCGTGTTTTAAAGAGTTGTACGGCGTATTTGAGGAAAGACTCATTATTTTAATTTCTTTTAAACTTCTTTTAATCTCAGAAAACAAATATAATATATCTTTTAAACACAACTGCACTTAGTGACCTTTATGCTGCATATGAGGACCAGCGGCTAAGGAGGCACCGAGGCCAGGCCTGAAGATATGGAACATCAGTTTGTTTTTGACAAGAACTTAACTTTGAACAATAGTTTACTAAACCCATCCATAGCGAGTGTTTGTGATCTTTAAATGCCACACAAAGCAAGACGAAGGCGTCCATATAGGTACCTTTAGGTTGATGATGAATAAAAGGAACCTAAACATTTGATTGTCCCTTTTAATACTTTGTGTGGCAATTAATAAAAACATTTATTCATATAAGGTTCATATGAATAAAAAAAACATTCTGGAGAATTACTAACATATTAAATAAAGAATACTTAAAGCATATTTAAATTTCCTCTACATCTGTTTTTATAAAAGTCTATCCTACTTGGACCACGATGTAAAAAAAAAAAAAACATTTCCCAAGATTCATATGCTTAACATAAATTATTTATGATGATAAACATCAGTTTGATTATGAACAGTTCAAAAATAATTTGACTTGGGCGGTCACATGGGGATAGGTCACATGGGGGCAGGTCACATGGGGGAAAGTCACATGGAGGGAGGTCACATGGAGGGAGGTCACATGGGGGCAGGTCACATGGGGACAGGTCACATGGCGGCAGGTCACATGGGGGCAGGTCACATGGCGGCAGGTCACATGGGGGCAGGTCACATGGCGGCAGGTCACATGGGGGCAGGTCACATGGGGGCAGGTCACATGGGGGGAGGTCACATGGTGGCTTCATTATGTGGATTTTCTTTGGAGACGCCGCTTCATGAAAGCCTTCTCGTCCCATTGGTCGGAGGAAAGCATTTGGCTGCCGTTGTGCACACACAGAACCGTCATCTCATCGGCATACTGAAGGTTCTGGAGCAGCTGGAGACGAGCAGAAGTAAACGGTTAAAACAACAACAACAATCAGCAGCTTGTTTACAGACCAACATCGCCAGTCGTGTTTCTGGCCACTGAATGAATCCAAATCACGATTGTTGACGGGCTTCATACACATGTTGACCGATGGGTGTCCAGGACTTTAAACAGAATGTACATGAACAAACGTTCTGTGAAATCTCGGTGCATACATGAAAAAGTGAGAAAATGTAGTATCTAAACTAAAAAGGAGAATTCCAAAAACCTTAAGTAAAACCTTAAATGACACAAATGAGTGAGAGACAATTTGATAAAAAGAATAAATATTCATATCTTCATTTAAGTGTGTGTTCATGTGAGAATGAAAGAGAGGATTTTAAAAGCATATTCATTATTTAAAACTCTGCGTAAATGAACATATGAATACAACAAATTTCCATGACTTTTCCCAAACTTATGGGATTTTTTAGGCTTGGAAATAACATTTACAAATTCCATGACTTCCAGCAGCACCAAGACATGAGCTGATGTTCACGTGGAAAGCCGAGGTGAACTGTGGAGCTGGATGATACGTCTCCCTCTTTCTCATCGCAATAAGCAACATATTTAATATACAACTGGTCAAGTGATTCATTATCACAACACACACACACACACACTCACTTTGGGTGTGATGAAGAAGTACTGGGATGTTGTCTCTTTGCAGGCCGTGCGGACCACAATGTCGAAAACTCTTCGCTCATTTACAGGATCCATTCCCTGCAGAGGAGAGAGAAAAAGTATCAGCCACGTTAAAGGATTAGTGTGTGTGTGTGTGTGTGTGTTTGTGTGTTACCTGGTTGATCTCGTCCACCACTCTGAAGGGGCAGCGGTTGAGCTCCTGCAGGGCCATGAGGTAGAGCATCGTGGAGACGCTGCGCTCCCCTCCGCTCTGGTGGTAGGCCGTCAGCTCGTGGAGCTGCGTGCTGCTGTGGAACTTCACCCGGATCCGGATCCCGTACTTATCGTACTCCTCCTGCAACGAAACGCGCCATTTAACAGGATAGTAACGGCATCTTGAATTTAAAAAAGAGCATACGTTATATTAATTATTATAGTGTGTGTCAGCATTTACCTCGTTCTCCGAGTGCAGATCCACCTCTCCTGCACACTGCATGGAGCGAAAGAAATCACTGAATTTGTCATTAATCTGTTCCACCAGCTGCTTCAGCGGGTTCAGCCAGCGCTCCTTGGCCTAGGAGACAAACACAGAGCACGTTTCACGCAGGCCAGCAGAGGACGACGGGCCCTGGTCCTCTTACGTCTAATGTCCCGTCATCCAGCTTAAAGTCAGCAGATGATTGACGTCAGCCAGAGGACTCCCTGCAGCGCCATACCTCGGAGATGTTCTGCCGGTACGTGTTCAGAGCGTTGCTCTGGTCCTCCAGCTCTTTCTCCAGATGTTTGACCTCCTGCTCTCTCTTGTTGTACTCGTCAACAACCTTCCAAGAGAATCAACAGTAACAGTCACACTCTGAGGGTCAAGGACACCGCATATTCAGACTCACAACTTCTGCCCCAGGAAACACAATAACATTGCTACGAGGTAAAAAAACAACAACAACAACAACAACAAAACAGCCTTCAATGGCCCGACCACAGTGTCCTGTGAAAAGCTTTAGCTTTACGTTTTCACTGAGGCCAGTGAAGCACTCCGCTCTGGACCGCTCCTCGTTCAGCGAGGCGTCGATCTCGTCGAGTGTGTCGGGCAGCTTGCTGAAGGCCTGCATGAAAAACAACAACCGTCAATATTTTACAAACTAATATGAACATGTTGACAACTTTAAACCAAATTTCCGTGAACAAATGTTTTGTTAAATCTCGATGTATACATGACAAATTTAGAACATTTAGTATTTAAACTAATATAATGAGAATTCCAAAGCATACAGTATAACATTAAATGACACAAATGAATGAGAGAGAATAGTTTGATTAAAAGAATACACATGAAAGTATAAGAGCGTATGTATGCCGGCTTATATTTCTTTTAAAAACATTATTTCAAACTCTGGATAAGTTAGCGTAAATGAACATGTGAGTATTACAACATTTCAAAAACTTTTCCAAAAACATAGGGATTTTATTTTTTATAGGACTTTTCCTGGCCAGGAAAATAACCATTTTAATATTCCATGACTTTTCCAGGTTTTCCATGACGGTGCGACCCTGTGTGAGTCTTACTTTGGACTTCCACAGCAGCGACAGGACCACACGATGAGAATCATGTACCACAGAAAGTGCCGAGGCTTGTTTTATTCAGGGATAATGATACTTGGCCACCAATAGACGCTTACGTTACGAAGGTCTTCGGGTAACGATTCTTCAGGCTTCATCTTGCAAACGGCCATCGCTCTCTTCAGCAGGCCTTTGCATTGCGCCGTCAGCTGCACCTTCCTCTGCTCCAGGCGGCTACAGATTTCCTGCAAAAACACGGCAATAAATACACAAGTTACTATCGGGGATGGCCAGCGTCGGAAAATCACACAAGGGCAGAAAGGAAGAAATGTAATGTTGCCCCTGATATCACGAGGAGAGGCAAACAATGCCCCCATCATTTGCTCTAGTAATTCAATAGCGTTTTGCTTTTGTGTGTCCTATCTTAATTGGCTGTACTATACACAACAAATCTATAACTATAATTTTGCATTATAAAAAACAAAGAAATAAGTTATAATTGTTAATAGCTGTTTAAAAACTTGTTATAACAATAAATGAACAAAAAATAATTTGAATTTAATATGATTGTCTGATTATTGTTCAAGAAAATCTAAGGAAACACTTTGAATCTGTAGTCTACTGCCTCATAATCTTATTATTGACAATGTTTGGACAATGTATCATATACTGTAAGCCTAAATAAGTATATTTATTATTTTTGAACAAAGGTTAAATGTTATTTCACAAGTTTCAAAAAGTGCCCCCAATTTCTTTTTAAATGCCCCTTGATGTCCGTCAGTGAGGGAAAAAATGACCCCGTAAAGAACGTGTAACGGTTCTCCCCTGTGCAGAGCAGATGTGTAAGGAAGTGGGATAAAATACAAACCACGGTGTTCTTTAGTTCAGAGGTGGCGTCTCGACAATCGTTCTCCAGCTTGGCCTTCTCAGCCATCAGACCCACCGTCTCCAGAGCCAGGAACACCTTCTCCATGGTCAGCGTGGATCTCAGCTACGCCACGACGGAGAGACACAAACACAGAGGTCCACAACGTGAATCGGACATTTGGAGTCAACAGAAAATGGGCAGAGATAGAATCTGGAGGACTTTTAAAAGCAAAAACTAATCCAATAAACAAAAGTAACGCTGAAAGAGAATCTATCCCAATACCCAGAAAAGGTTTTTCTTACCGTTTAATATATTGAACAATGAACGTTTGACATAATGTCGGCTAGAAGGTAAGAGTCCGATCAAAACAGAAGCGTGAACACGCAGAGGGAAGGTAAAGGTGTTGTGTTAAGGTACAGTCACTCCTCCTCTCTACCTCCATCTGCCTGATGGATCACGGAGGTCTGGATCGTGGTCCATGCCCACTACCAACTATTCATACACTCTGTCATACTCATTGCATGTGTTGTAACTCTGTAATGACTCCTTCTGGTCACATGACATATATTGTTCTCATTATCCTGGAGAGGGATCCTCCTCTGTTGCTCTCCTGAAGGTTTCTTCCCTTTTTTCCCTGTGAAAGGTTTTTTTCTATTTCTTGGGATCTTTTTTTCTGATCCGATGTGAGGTCAAAGGTCAGGGAGGCAAATTTGTGATAATGGGCTGTACAAAATAAATGTAATCTAAATGTTATGCAACCACAGCTATCAAATGCCAGCCAGCCACACAGCACAGGGCACCGGGCCGTACCTTCATGTTGGCCATGAACGCTCCGACTATGGCCACTTTCTGGGAATTGACAACAGCAATTTTCTCCTTAGTTTCCTCTTCAATCTTCTGCAGGTCAATGGCGCCGTGCTCCATCTGCCCCAGGCTGAACACACGGGAGGAGGTCAGACGAGGTTGAGGCGAGGTACTAATCGAGTGACGGAGGAGAACGTTCTGTGCCTGACTTGCCTGTCCTGCTTGGTACTGATCTTCTGCTCCAGCTGCCTCTTTTTGCCCTTTACTTCAGAGAGGTGCTTCTTCTCCGCCAACAACTCGTTGTCACGGCGATCCAGTGTGGCGGCCTCCACCTGCAGGACCTTTATCCGCTCGTCGATCTCTCGTAACTTCACCTCACAGGTCTAGTCACAGCGGGGGGGAAACAGTTAAACGCTAACAAAATGATACACTACCGTTCAAAAGTTTGGGGTCACCCAGACAATGGTTTGTTTTCCATGAAAACTCACTTTTATTTATCAAATGAATAAAAAATGAATACAAAATATAGTCAAGATATTGACAAGGTTAGAAATACTGATTTTGATCTGAAATATGAATTTTATTCTTCAAGCTCAAAGGAAGGCCAGTTTTATAGCTTCTCTCACCAGCATAACTGTTTTCAGCTGCGCTCACATAAAAAGGGTCTTCAACAGTTTTCTACCCCTCCGTTAGTCTTATAAGGCGATAACACAATGTACCATTAGAACACTGGAGACGGGCCTCGATACACCTCTGTAGAGACTTCATTAAAAAACAGAGAATAGTCATTTACCACATTAACTATGTATAGAGTGTATTTCTGATTAATTTAATGTTATCTTCAATGAAAAAAACAGCGCTATTCTTTGAAAAATAAGGACATTTCTAAGTGACCCCAAACTTTTCAACGGTAGTGTATGTCTTCAGATATATTTCTCAGATTTGAAGTAAAAGAATAAATAATCCAGGACTATGTCCCTGTGTCTTCCCCTGACCTTCATCTGCTGCTCCAGCTGCCGCTTCGCTTCAGCATCCACGGTGATGGTGAGGTACTGGGACGGGTGCACGGCAGAGTTGCTGGTGCTGATCTTGTTGGAGTAGTGGGACCTCTTCAGCATGTACCTCTCCTCCATTGTGTAGAACACCCGGAGGTAGGGCTCCTCGATCACCTGGGACAAAGAAAATGATACGACGCAGACCGAGGTCAGCAGAGAAGCCTTCTGAATAAAACAATAACATTAAACACCACGAACTCCGAGCAGCTTCTCTGGACCTCAGTGGTCCAGTCGGGAAATACTAAGACAAACAAATTATCACTGTCAGATTTAAGTTTCCCAAAGCACAAAACACAGTAAAATTAAATAAGATTACATTTTATAACAACTAATTTCCTTGACGTCAAGTTGAAAAAGAAAGCAACTTTCTGACAGCTCTGAAAAGGCACTAGTTTATAAAATAAAAAAGCCAATGTGGTGGCCATTTCATTTGAATGGACGGTGCCTCACTGGCATATCAAGACTCAACCTACACCATTCATCTTGAAGGCTTTCAACCTTTCAGTTCACCAGAGAGGTCAAAAACAATCAGCTGCGAGACTCTGTTGTGTTGTGAATGATGCGGGAAGAAGAATTTACCGTTTTCATCATGGCTTTAGTTTGTTCATTGCCCACAGGAACGTCATGCACCTTGTACTGGTGACAGAGGTAACTCATCACCTCATCGGGGGCGTCGAACATCTCGCGTAGGTAGGTGAAGAACCCGAAACGTCTAGAAATGACAAAATAAAACACATGACACAATGGATTTCCACGATTTTAAAACCAAATTTCCATGGTCAAACATCTTGTGAAATCTCTGTGTATACATGAACAAGTGAGAAAAAGGAGAATTTGAACTAAAAATGAGTACGTTTCCATAAGTAGCCGAGCAGTTAAGCTGTGATCACTCATATGAGAGCGTATGCCGGCTTATATTTTGAGAGTCTTTCTTTGAAAAGCATATCAAGTATTTCTTTTTTGAATAAATATACTTCATTAATGATAATACACTATAGGATATAAAGGGATCAAAGAACAATATTTTTCATTTTTTGTGTGTCAATTAGTTTACACTTGTCAAGACGAAAACAGGAAAGTAAAGCAGAAAAAGTACATATTCATTATTTAATATTTAGAACATATCAATATAACACATTTCAATGACTATTCCAAAACCTTTGGTATTTCATTTTCTATCAAGGTATTTTCCAGGCCTGGAAATAGCCATTTTTAAATGCCATGACTTTCCCAGGTTTTCGATGACCATATGAACATAAGCATGTTGATGCTGATTTTGCAATACATTTTCTCTCACCTCAGGGACTCAATATTTCGCGACGGCGGGCGCCGAGAGCACAAATCCTCCGGAGCAGAGATGGAGTTCACTTTCAAGTTCATCTTGTCACGGACCTGAGGTTCAGGACGGATCAGATCATTCAGGACGGATCAAAACTGGATTTTAAACACACAAAGTCTGAATCTTCATCCTCCGCCCAGAATCAACACAGCGATCATAACCCGCACTGACCTCGGACATGAATTTCTCCATGTCGTCTTTTCTCTGGAAGACAAACGCCCTCAGATCGTGGAACGAGATGTGGTTCTCCACGAACTTAGCAAAGCGATGATCTCTCACATTGATCTGGAGGTATGAGGAAGGGATAACAATGGGGGCCGGGCAGCGGATTAAAAAAAGCACCACAATTACTGCTAGAAATCCATGATTAATCAGACTTATTGTGAGGAATTACTGTGAAGAGAACAACTCTCCCCCAATTAAAAAGAATAAAGAAGGTAAATCCCAACCGTTATGATTGGACCGACCGGTTTCATTCTGTCATCTTACTTTATGTACCCGTTGTGCCAACACTTGACTTTAACCCCCCGTTAAGCACACTAAAAAACACTTTGTATGTAGATGGTATGATACACGGTAATGTAGTTCTACGCAGATATAAGGACATGTCTTAGTGTTCCAAGGGATGTATAATGTCAACTATATTATTATTTTAACAGCGTTTCAATACATTGTCATTACTGATGTGTTTGTACAGCAGTCCTAGTTGTTGAGAAATACATTAACAGACAACTTACAGTTTATCGACAATACAGTGTCTTATAAACAATGTATTACAATTATATTATAACAATTACATTATTTAATTATTCTTATAAATGCTGAATGGGTGGGGCTAGAATAAAGTGTGAGCACATGGTCCACTGGGACTCACCACCAGCATCATGGGCTCATGGACGTTCCCAGCAAAGAGGTGTCTGTTGTGCCGGAGCCACTGGAGGGCAGTGTGTGTGTCCCTGTGGCGTCGTTGCAGCTTCTCCTCTTTGGCGTTCATCATGTTGTTCATGTCACTGAGCTTTCTCACCAACACTGGAAATTCAAATAAATAAACATAATCTCCTGGCCTTGGATCAGTCTATGACTCTGGTACCTAAACTAGCAGCATTTTATGGAAAATAATCAGGATTATGCAATATTATGCCAACTGGTTCAGAGGAAGGACCCGGATTTCCAGATGAAAAAAATATATATTTATATAAATGTTTATTCTTTTAATCAAACTGTGTAAATAAACATATGAATATAACAACATTTCATGACTTTTCCAAATATTTTGGGATTACATTTATTTTCTCCAAGGACTTTCCAGGCCTTGAAATGACAATGTTCCAACCCTGAAGGATGCTGCATAGTGTGTGGGAAGCTCTCACGTGTGGACTCGGCGTAGAGGTTGTCTTTCTCCCTGCGTAGGTCGGCCTTCTCTCCTTCGATCTTGGCTCTCTCCTCCCGGATGTTCCTCAGCTCGACATTCACAGCGTTGATTCGTGGGGTCATGTCGGGTTGGTCGGCAACTTTGGCGAGCTCCGCCTTCAAGTCGTCGATGGTCCGTCTGGTGTTGCTGATTCGCTTCTGGTGGTCTTCCTCCTCCATCTGCTTCAGCCTTTGTGTCTGTTTGATATCGGCTATCTGTGGAGGACAACAGGGAGTTATCATTCATGACGACCACTGCGGCTAAAGCCTCTTGTATTCTGTGGCACACAGAGCGCAAACAATATGAAGTGGGAATGGATCATAAATATTATAAAAATACTTTATAACATTCAAATAGCAATTTCTTCCATCATTACTTCTTACTTGATGCAAAACGAGGATTATATAAAAAAAATGTATTGACATAAACCATTAAGGAAAAACAAAAGGAGAAAATTCACGGGGGAAGAATCCCAGTTAAAACATTTAGTGTCTAATGTTTATTTTATGCTCCACATCGTTACAAAATTGCTTAAATGTAATGTTCCGTTTACTCACAATTACTAAGCCCTGAATACCATAATAAATCCATATTGTAAATCAATAGTTGCCCAAAAATAAATTCACTTTAATTGCAGAATTTTTCTCCAAGATAAAAGCAACTAGTTTCCATACGTAGTAAACATCCACGGTCAGCATGGATGACTCCTGCAGCTTTGAGAGATGCACGTTGGCCTCCTCTTTCAGAGCCTCACCTCTTTGTGTTTCCGATCCAGCAGCTCTTGTTTCTGTTTGCACTTCAGAGAAGCTTCTTTGATGTTGACAGTCTGAGAAACAAGAAGGAGAAATACACATCAAACACTGAAGTACCAGTCCATTTCTTATTTACAATTAACACTTGAAATGATGAGGCACATTTCTGGTTTAATTTGTTGTCTTTAATGTTAGTTCTCTGGCTCCATTACATGGCATCCTGCATTAAGCTTCAAACCTGGAACGTCAAGATGCCCAGTAAATCGTTACATTCGCGTGCAAATTAATAAACGATATATATATATATATATATATATATATATATATATATATACATATATATATATATATACATATATATATATATATATGTTATTGTACACAGTTTGTGTTTTGTCCTGTTTTTCTGTAAATGAGCTGCATTTCATTGTTTATCCCTGTATTGCATAACAACAACTTATCCTTGAAGTTATCACTAACATTACATTCCAGTATTCATTGTACTGTAGAAATACATCAACCATTCTAGACTCTCATTTTAACGACAACATTTATTTATTTAATTAATGAATTAAGCCGCCCAACTATTTCCGTCTCTCCTTACAACACTCTTATCAGACTGCAACACCTCTTACCGACTGGCACACCCTTTCTACACACAAACGCACACATATACGTAGCACTGCTGGCTGTGAGAGTGGGGGTAGCCCGGTCCATGACACACCTCAAGTGTTTACAAATGAAAACAAGAACAGCAGGGGCAAATGTGTGACTAGACGATAGTTCAAAAGCTCAATAAGTTTGCATGAAAATACACAGGAGAACCACACAAGCATGTGTTACATTTCAAATACATTCCACTTTTTTAAAACTCTTAGCTTATGCTTGGTCCCTTGGAGTATAGTTCAGTTTTACACCCCTGTTCCTGAAAGTGAGGCTGGAGTTTGAGTGTGGTCAGACCCCAAAACCACAAGCCTGACTGTCGTCTTCAGGCACTTGGCCACAGAAGTCCAGAGTCAGAGAGGAGCAAGGGTGACACTCTGAAACAGACCTGAGGACCCGATCTGTGAGCAAGCACTCAGCGCTGTACAGTTTTGATTGACCTGCTTTATTCTGCATTGTTCACTTCTTCCCCAGCATGCATCTGGGCCCTCAGCTGTTGTCACACCTTGGTGGCCAGAGACTGAGCCTCTGTCTTCTGAGAGGACAGGGAGCTGGCGGGAATCGCATTCAAGGACTTCTTCAGGTTGAGCAAGCACAGGCACTGAGCTCTGAAGCGCCGGTCGAAGAAGGCGTAGAGGAAGGGGTTCAGGCAGCTGTTGACGTAGGCCAGGCAGGTGACGTAGGGGTGAGCCAGCAGCAGGAATCGCAGGAAGGAGCAAGTGGCGGGAAACCAATCCAGGTAGGAGAGGGCGTTAGCGGTATTCACCATGTGGATGGGCATCCAGCAGGCGGCAAACACCACCACCAGCATGGTGATGATCTTCAGCAGCCTCCTCTTACGCTGGTCCTCTCTGCGCAGGGTGTTGAAGTGACGGATGACGGTGCAGCCGATTAAGCCGTAGCACACCATCATCGCCAAGAACGGGAGCAGAAAGCCCAGAGCCACGGTGGAGATGCTGAGACCAGCGATCCACAGGTTCTCTTGATCTTTCCTCGTTATCACCAGGCTGAAGTCCATAGCGCAGTAGGTGCTGTTGCTGGTCAGTTCATAACTGGTGGTGCGAAAGATCAGATTTGGGGCAGCCAGGAGACCAGACAGCAGCCAGATGGCCGTCAGGCAGGCTTGCATGTGGCCTTGGGTGCGGAGCTGGGTGCTGGACAAGGAGTGGACTATGGCCAGGTAGCGGTCGAAGCTCATGCAGGTGAGGCAGAAGACGCTGGCATACATGTTGAGCAGGACCACGTAGCTGCTGATCTTACACAGGGCCACTCCAAAGGGCCAGTGGTAGCCCATGGCGGTGTACACGGCCCACAGGGGCAGAGTGGCCACGAAGGAGAGGTCGGCCAGGGCCAGGTTGCCGATGTAGACGTCGGCAGCTCGCCGCTTACCCTGTGCCCTCCACACGGTGAAGATCACCACCCCGTTTCCGGAGAAGCCGAGGATAAAAATAAGCATGTACAGCACGGGGATGACGGAATACGACGGCGTCCAGTGAGAATAGTCACACATGGAGTTTTCTGTATCGTCGTAGTCGTAGTAATCATAAGGACCTTCAGTGTGCCCCATCTCCATTTTGTGTTATCCTTTTTTTTAACCTCAGTAACAATCTGTTTAATGCAGATAGATCCGCAATAGTTATCAGCACTCTGATATCTGTGAGCCATGTGAAAGCTGCCTGCACTTATATACCCCCGACCCAGACTTGTACCCTCCCAGGAGGCTCCTCCTCCCCTCCCACTGCCCTCCTCCTTTCTGCTCTGAAGAACACACTCCCACCTCTCTTTCCATTCATTTGTTTGTATACAACATAATGCATAGGGGAGTCACATTAATGCATTAAAGTTGAAAATCCTCGTAATTTATTGTTGGTAATAATACTTTTAGAATATCCCCTATTTTTTCCACATTTTATTTACAAAGAGGGCGACAAGAGTTTAGGGGTGGAATAAAACTCTTTAAAGTATAAATATTTTTTACCGATTGAGATAAGAAAGGTTGATAAAGCGTATAGCAGTAAAATAATACGTATTATGGGGTTTATGTTTGTTTGTGAATGAATGCTGTGGCTCTGTTGAATCAGCGCGTCGGCTGAAACCTAACGGTGTCCACAAAAACCGATGGACTGTTGAAGTAAACAACCACAGATCGGCAGTTTTTGGGTAAAGGAACAACCAATTTTACTAAAACTATACGATCACACTAAAACATGGGAAATTCAAATGGAAAACCCGAAGCCAAATTTACCGGAGACGCATTGTTTATGTTTCAGCAGGACCCAGAGTGTGTAAAATATTTTAAACTAGAATGGGTACTCGGTAGAGCGCATACCTTCGCAATTTACGTTTTTCACCTTTTCGTGACCTTGACCTTTGACCCAATCACGCCCAAAAACTAATCGATTGTTCCTTGGGTCATGACCAATCATCCCACCAAGTTTCATAAGAATCGGCTCAGTTTTTACGTTTTTCACCTTTTCGTGACCTTGACCTTGACCTTTGACCCAGTCACTCCCAAAAACTAATCGATTGCTCCTTGGGTCATGACCAATCATCCCACCAAGTTTCATAAGAATCGGCTTAGTTGAGTTAGACGAATAACTGACGGACGGACATATTCACAAATAAATAAATACACGCCGGCGAAAACATTACCTTCTGCATTTTCAATGCGAAGGTAAAAATGGAAAAAGAAATACGGCTTCTCAGGAAAACTAAACATACTTGTGATAGAAACAATGTGTAAAGACCTAAAAACTAAAGTCACAGAAAACAAAAAGAAACTAAAACTAAGCGAATTAAAACAAGCAGAATGCTGGCTCCAAGCAGCAAAAGAAAGGGCACAAGCCCAAGTAGAAGCAAAGAGAAAGAGAACTGAAACCAAAAAACAGAAGTCCGCTTCAGGGGCTCTGTATGCAAAAACAGATCTAGATGATCTAAATACAGTCAGAGCAGCACAAAACCGTTATCAGATCAGGACTCTGACGCCCGTGTAACTGAGACAACATACTTCTCTTATGGAGGTAGACAAAAACTTAGAAACATGGGTAAAACAGAGAGTTGAGAACAAAAACGGCACCAATCCTCAAACCACCGACCAAAGTAAAAGGTTGTAGCGAACGTGATATCATAATTCACCCTTGTTATTATTAAAGTATTGAGTCACACACATCTGTGTGACTGTTCCGGGATCGCGTCCCTTTAAGTGTTGTGATGCTGTGGTGACAGCCCCATGTGCTTCTATCATTTGGTTACTGGGCAGCGCCATCTTGTGTTCATTCACTTTTGTGATACTAAATAAACGAGACACACACTTGTGCGCTTAACTTAAGGAATTGTGTTCTGCTTTTTAACGCAACTTCCACACTGGTGACCCCGATGCCTGTTTGCTGGACGTATTCGCAAACACGACTCGACCATGGCCGCGAACGCTGTTACCCTCAAACTCCCCGTATTCTGGGAATCTTCAGTGTCGTCATGGTTCGCCCAGACGGAAGCGCAGTTCGCGCAACGGGACATAACTGCGGGCACAACACGGTACTACTACGTTGTATCAGCTCTCGGTAACTCAACGACGACCCGAGTGGTGAGTCTCCTGAAGCATCCTCCAGCTACGGAGAAATATGCGGCGCTCAAAGCCTACCTGCTAAAGACTTTTGAACTGTCCGAAGCTGAGAGAGCTAGCAGGCTGTTCTCCCTCCAAGGGCTAGGCGACAGCAAACCGTCCGAGCTCATGGACCGTATGCTGGATCTCCTGGGTGAGCACAGACCCAAGTTCCTCTTCACCCAACTTTTCCTGCGTCAGCTGCCTTCCCAAGTCAGAACTGCATTGGCCAACACCACAATCACTGGCTGTCGAGAACTGGCTGAAGAGGCTGATACATTTTTCCTGGCAAGTCAAGGGCACTGTGTCATGGCCACGGTCTTTTTGAGTTCTTAAGGATGCCGTTCGGCCCAATCGTTCCAGCGCCTCATGGACTCTGTTTTACGTGATCTGCCTTTTCTTTTTGTGTATTTGGACGACATTCTGGTAGCGAGCACGTCCAAATCACAGCACCTGTCGCATCTCCGAACACTTTTCAAGCGGCTCAACCAACATAGCCTGATTCTTAACCCTGCCAAGTGCCAGTTTGGTCTCTCCACCATCGACTTCCTGGGACACACCAAGGACGGTGCAGTCCCTCTCCCATCAAAGGTGGAGGCGGTCACAGTTTCCACGCCCGCTCACTGTGAAAGCCCTGCAGGAGTTCCTCGGCATGGTAAACTTTTACCACTGTTTCATCCCTCGAGCCGCTCAGCTAATGCAGCCCTTGCACGAGGCCTTGAAAGGTAAACCCAAACACGCTGTGGACTGGACTGAGGGCAGGGACAAGAATTTTGCTGACACTAAGGCAGCCCTGGTACAAGCCACCATGCTGGCACATCCTTCAGCCACAGCCCCCATCGCCATCACCTCGGACACCTCTGACTACGCCGTCGGTGCTGTCTACGAGCAGTGGGTAGGCGGAGCCTGGCACCGCCTGCTTTCTTCAGCCGCCAGCTGCGCGCTAATGAACGGAAGTACAGCACCTTCGATCAGGAGCTGCTGGGTCTCTACCTCGACATCAGACATTTTTGTTTCCTGCTGGAAGGTTGACACTTCACCGCCTTTGTCGACCACAAGCCGCTGGTTTTCGCCATGGCCAAAGTAGCCGAGCCGTGGTCCCCCCGCCAGCAACGTCATCTGTCCTACATTTACGAGTTCACCACAGATTTACAGCACATGGCCGGTAAGGACAACCAGGTGGTGGACTGAAAAATAATATAGAATAGAAGATCCGTTTTTTGGAGAAACCGGCACCACGCTCACGTGTGACGTCTCCACGGGCAGTCCTCGGCCGATCGTTCCCACGGGGTGGAGACGACGCGTCTTTGATGCCATCCACGGCCTTTCCCACCCTGGTTCGAAAGCGTCACAGAGGCTGGTGGCGGCGAAGTTCGTTTGGCGGTTATCGGTACCTGGGTCGCCCGTTTCGGCACCCCTTCGGACATATCCTCTGACCGGGGCAGGCAGTTCACGTCTGAGCTGTGGAACGCGGTGGCCCAGAACCTCGGAGCAAAACTCCACGGCACGAATGCATACCACCTGCAGGCTAACGGACTCTGTGAGCGATTTCATAGGTCCATGAAAGCTTCTCTACGTGCCGGCCTCAAAGACAGCAACTGGATCGACAAGCTCCCGTGGGTGATGCTTGGCATCAGGACGGCACCGAAGGAAGACCTACAGTCCTCATCCGCGGAGCTAGTCTATGGCAAACACTGCGGGTTCCAGGGGATTTTGTTCCCACCTCCACCGTTCCCTGGTCTGCCACTGTGATGATGCAGAATCGCATAGCCCTCGATTTACTGACTGCAGCTTCAGGAGGAACGTATGTCCTCCTGAACACCACTTGCTGTACGTATATTACTGACGATGTCCACTCCTAGAACATGACCGACGCAATCGGCCGCCTATATCAGTTGCAGCGAGCAATGGCGGCCGATCACGTAGCAAAAGACGAAAACTGGTTTGATTGGCTGATAACAGGCACATGGATGCAGCTCCTTATAAAAGCAGGGATGATGTTGTGCAGAGGGTTGTTGATCAGGCCATTTTCTGTATAATGGCCTGTGTACTCCCATGTATTTGCATGATGATTACCAGATCGATCACTGCCTTAGCGGTGGCGGCTGGAATTTCCATACAGACGAACAACCTTGAACTAACCAATTATACACCCCTGTATGACACCGTTGGACCAGAGAAAGAGGATGTTTAGTTAGGCTTGTATGATATATAGATGTTCTAAACTTCCTCTAAGGGAATGGACAGTTATTGATGTGAAACTACTGACTGAATATTTCTCTATCCCTACAGGCTGTTGTTTTTCTAACCTTGCTTAACAAATAATTATGTTCTGCTTAACTGCTGAAGGGTTATTTGGGAGTTTTTCCTGATCCGATGTGAGGTTTTGGGGCAGGGATGTCTATGTGTACAGATTGTAAAGCACTCTGAGACAAATTTGTAATTTGTGAAACTGGGCTATACAAATAAACTGAATTGAATTGAATTAACAAAATACATAAATCACGTTCTGCTTAAATAGAGAGTTTTAAAAGAAAAATTAATGTCTCTGTTGAACATGTGTAATAATCGTCAATAGCATAAACAGGAGGGAAATTATGGGGTTATGTATATTGTGATGCTCTTGACGTTTTTTGTTTATATATACTTTATTAGAGAATGTGCACCATATAGCGACAGGGATCAGCGAACAAGTATTTTTTTTTTTCCTTTTCCCTGTTGCCCTTTAACACCAATTTTTTTAAGTTTATCGTTGATGAACAAGATTGACTCGGGGGAATGTTTTTCAGCTCCGATGTATGTATAGTATATGGATTCATATATCATTTTAAACACGTCGCTTTGCAAGTTGCATCTATGAATGGGAGTACTTGATAGACCCATTTTTGATGTGGTGTCATAACTACACGTAATGTTGATCTCCATGTTAAGAAAGGCAAACTGATTAACAATAAAAAAGGTACGCGATTAGAGTAATAACATTTGTTTTGTCACCTTCGCCTTTATCTGTGCCTCTGTGGGCTTCAACTGGTTATCGATCAGCTGGATCTTCGCCAGCATTGGCGCCTGGGCCTGCTTCAGGGCAGCGAGCTGCTTTTTGGCATCGTCTCGCTCCTTCTTCGCGCCCTCAAACTCCTTGCGGGTGGTCTCATACTCCTAGTATCAGAGGGAAAGAATCACAGCTAGGCTTAGCACAGTTTGTTTTTTACAGATTGCCCTTTGTGTTCATTCGTCTTTGTGTCTCACAGCTTTTCATTTCCATCACTCACCACCCACGGCTTCTTCTTCTCAAGCAACTCAATCACGTCTAGATGTCTCTTCTTTTCGTAGTAACGGTTCACATCGTGTTTATTCCTCTCGTTCCTCTGCTTGGCTTTTTCCAGGAAACTGGCTTTCTCCTTCAAAACATTCTAAAGGGAGACAAAATCGGTGAAAACGCTTACAGGAGCCGACAGTTTGCCATTTTACCTTTACATCTTTTAAATATGGGTAACAAGGTTAGATAATGGTTAGAGCCACTGTGACATTTATTTATTAAAAACATCTGTGTGGTACTCAACGTAACAGAAGAAAGGAGAATTCCACTTCGGTGTTTAATGAGAGACACAATCCAAAAAACATGCAACAACATTTTGAAATGCATTCACTCTTTAACAATTACGTTTACCTCCAGTTCTCGTTCTTTGTTGCGAAAGTTTTTTAGCTCACAATGGTACTTGTGCATTTTTGGTGGTCCCACTGACTTCTCAGTTGCCTCCAGCAACTCAATTTTGGACATCTTGGCAAACTCTCCTACTTTTTCCTGTCAGGACAAACCAACCGCAGGACACAAGAAAACACAAGTGTTATGGGATGTAACACTTAAGGCATCTAAAATTATTGTAGGAAGGATTTGTATGAATAAAACAACACTGACACATTGATTGAATAATGATCAGCCACCATTAAGACATTTCTAGATTTCAAACCTGGTGTGCAATAAAGCATTCACACATATGACACCTGCACTGTGCAAAAATGCTACAGAGGGACAGTAATAGTTGAACTATGCTGACCTTGTGGTAAATTTCAGCAGACATTCGTCTATTTGACGCAAAAAATACCTGAGGCAGAAACTGGCAGAGATTGCCGACTTGGATACGCAGAGCCTTGACTTCTTCTTCCACTGATTTCTGGTTACAGTGTCTTCTATTCAGCATCCACAGTGACTGATTGTTTTCCACGTGGATCTCTCTGTTAATCACTACATTCCCACCAGGCTTGAACCTGGAGTAACAACAAAGAGTTCCCTTAGACAATCAGATACATCTCGGAAAGAACATACTGTGTGTCTGAAAACTCTTTCACATAACTTACAGTTCAATCTCAATGAATCCTTTATTGCACCCACGTTTGACATAAAGCCCAACCTGCAGAGGAAAAAAATAAACATTTAGTTTTTTGTTGCCAGAATTGTACTTCATGTATCAGCTAAAATAACTGTATATTCATTTGACTGATTGACATTGGTTCAGGGATCTGAAACTAGGAAGTGGATTATGAAATGCCATCAGCTAAAAAAAACTATAATTTATGATATTTGTTATAACTTAATCAAGGCTTTGTGTTCAGACTACATCTACCAGTGGTTTGTGTTACTACCTTGTCGCCTCTGCCCAGGATAGCGGTCTTGCCAGCCAGACCCAGACAGATGGCACACACGATGCTCGACTTGCCAGTTCCATTGGCTCCAACAATCATGTTCAGATTGGGTCCCGGATACAGCACAGAGTAGTCGTAGGTCCTGTGAGAGTGTAGTACAGTGTTATGATATGGTATGATATATAACTTTATCATCATCATCATCAGGTGTTGTTATGCTACGTTCACATCAAAAGTCTTCTTTTTTTTCGGTAGAGTAGATCTCTTGAAAAGTCACAAATGACACAAATAGAGTGAAGCGAAACATTCGCTAGACGATGAGTTGCGAGAGCCAATCAGCGTTGAGATGCTCCGCCTGTCAACGCTGACGTCATGTCGTTGGTGAATCTAACCGGCTACTGCTACTGCTAGGCAGTCGGTGAAAGTGGCCGAGCTGTGTGAGCCTACGGGTGATGCGATGAACCCAAACACGAGGGCGTTAGATGTTCCGACGTTTGTGGGATGTCTACAACAAGTATAAAACAGAAGTAGTAGTTATTTATTCTTTGGCGGAAGGCGGAAATGATAACTGAGATAGGCTACGCCCCCTCTAAGGCGCGAAAGAAGGGAACGAAACGAATGGCGTGATTAAACCACAACTTGTCTGGCAAGTAGCTTCACGCTTTTGGTGTGAACGCAGTTTTAGACGTTTGTTTGTTGCTACTTCACAATTCAGGAGCAGTGACTTACAGGAAGTTTTTCATGGTGATGCGAAGTATGGATCCCTCCACAAAACTACCCTCGACTCCGAGTTCGGCCGTCTGGCCGCCTGAGAACATGCTCGCTGCGCTCTTGGACGTTTTGGAGCCGGGCTTGACATGACTTTGTCGCCGTTTTTTGGCGGACGTATTCATGGTGAGCAAAAGACGAGCTTTCCGAGGGAAGGAAAAGCCGTTGGTTTGTCCTCGCGTGCTCCGCCGAGTCCGCTGAGACACCTTTCTGATTGGTTAAAAGAGGTCACGTGTATACACAAAGACGGGCGTCATCATTATGCGCGGGATATAATTCACAGACCGCGTCTCCTCTATGAATACAACGTTTATCAACCAACTTTTGTCGTGTTGTTTTCACTTGCAATAAACTGTCATCTGCTGCTTTTATAAGACAAATATCCCGGATGGACCGTGTGTAATTGTATGAAAAGAAAGACTGCATAAATGAAATAGACACAATATATAGTCACATATTGTATTAACATAAATAAGAAGAGACGGACTGGATATAAACTAGATAGCTTTATTAAAGAACTACTGGAATAGAGAGCCAAACTCATTTAGTTTGATGTATTCTATTTATTAGTTTAAACTTTTTCCTGGTTATATACAAGTTAATCAGGCTCAATGTGAGGTTGTGTACATACATTGATTGTTGTTAGGTGACATTTCACCTTTACGGTCATGGTGGGTGCTATTGACTGAACGTCCATGGAAATTGCTGAATGTTTTATTTAAAGCAAGTAGCAACAGATTAGGAACATTGCAGCACCCAATAATACGTATAGTCAACACTTTATTCTCTCCAGTGGATTTCCCTCTTTTTTTGCATTTATTATTTAGTTAGTATTCTTCCTGTTAATTGTCATTCTTAGTTGTGTAAAATAATCATTTTTTTGTTTTAACTCGTGCTCCTTTGTGACAATACCAAATCCTCTGCACACTTGTACTCGTTCTTTGTTGGCATCAGTGACATCATCCTTTTGTATATGAGGCTATATTAAAACCTTGTTGATGATTACCTTCACTGCTGTTCTATTTTGGTCAATAAAGTGTACGTTATTAAAAAGTGACCACTGTTGAACAGTTGGCTTTTAAAAGCTTTTGTAGACCGGCAACCACGTGCCTTTCTGTAAACTAGTGCAGTGTCATTGTCAACCTCTTAAGGCCTCGGTTGGCGTTCTGATGACGGACGTACAATCTGTCTGGCGAGATTACAGGAAAGAAGATTGTTATTCCGTAAACATACGATCAAACAATAAGAGGGCCAGCTTCTAGCAATCGGTAATCAAAATGCAGACTAATGAATCCTTAAGTAAGTTAAACGACACAATGACACGGAGGTAGATCTTCAACTCAGATCCATCCATGTTTGCAAAAGGTCAGAATTGAAAGGTCACTGAAGCACATCAAATCGTGCAGGTCTGCAGAAGAATGAGAACAAGAGCAGCGTAACTCAGACCAGCTATAATGACTTACGTCTTACAATGTCACTGACAACCAAGTGAAGAGATGTATTTATTCCAGACTCCAAACAATGACTAATGGCTCAGAATATACATCCGTTCGGTTTGTTTTTACAGTTGGTACTCATAGTTCTGAATGTATCTCTCCTCTCCTCTCCTCTCCTCTCCTCTCCTCTCCTCTCCTCTCCTCTCCTCTCCTCTCCTCTCCTCTCCTCTCCTCTCCCCTCCCTCCCCTCCCCTCCCCCCCCCCCCCACAATGCTCTTCATTGAACAAAACATCAGTCGGTAACTTTTCCTTACTTTAACACAAAATGCATAAATTAAGAAAAACAAGCAACATATTTCAAAATATCTCAAATTGGTTGAACTCACCCTCCAAAGCCGTTCTGCATGCTCACATACTGGTTTTAATAGATTTTAAACTATTACCGTTGAATGTAGGTTTAAAGCAAAACATAAAGTAGACTGTAATTAGCGAGATTAACATCCCCCAAAAAAGATTTATTTCAATCCTGAGTGATGAAAGACGTGTGCCCGCTGAGGCCAGGGGTCAGAGCGGATATACGGTGTTATCTTAACCAAATACTAGGACATATAAATATGTATATGTATGTAGCTATAGACATCTCGATCCTGGGCATGCATATGTAGGGAACACATGCGTCTTGAACTGCATAACGAGAACAACTGAAGTTTCAGAAACTAAAGCCAGGCAGAGAACTGTGTGAGAAGTAAAAAATAATAATAGTGAGCTCAGTACGGAGAATTGCTTGTAACCAATTGTGAAAAAAGTGAAAGACGATAGAACAGGAAGCGTCGAGGTTCTAGAGACCTTTTGACCTAATGCGTCCCGCCGATGCTACGGCTCCTCATTTTGCATGATTGACAACAACAAGTGGTTGCTGGGTAACAGGACGAAGCCAGACGCCCCTTAGGGGTGTGGCCTTTTAATAGAACAGAGACCGGCACCAAAGAGAGACTGGACTCAATCGTCACATCACCGTATCATCATATTTGTCACAGGAGAAAGAACTGCTCCATAATCTTTTGGGTCAGCCCCGTCCACTTTTATGAAGAAATGTAGTCGTGATGTGCTAGAGACAAAATGTGGTCGACGTGTTAAGCAGCTTGTTTAGAGGCAGGCCCTCGCAGCTTTAATCGCCCGACCCCCAATTTCTACAAACGGTGTGCGCATGGATCATAAAACAAATCTGAAACACAGGCCACGATTGTCCGACACCCTCTCTGCACAGTCCGCTCTGTGTGAAGGTGGCATGGGATGAACCGTCTCATTGTGCGTTCAGATACGGGGGTGGGGGGAGACAGGCCTGTTCAGATTATAGGCAGATAAATACTGTTATGTTAACGAGCCCAGTCAGTCGCATGCTCACGCCCAAGCACCGGAGGAAGAACACCTCAGCCCTCCCTGCTTGAAGAAATGAGGAGGTGGAGGAGGTTCACGTTGTAAAGTTCAGTTCAGATGGACAGCGCTGGACATTCCAGAGGCTCATGGGAGAAAAAGGGATTTCCAGTCTGTTGGGTTGGGATCCTTCAGTCCACTTTGACCACGCTGTAGATCTTGGTGACGAACCAGAAGCAGGAAAAGAAGCCGATGGCACCTGAGGACACAGGAGATGCACCTGGAATTAGAGCTACATTCAGAGCCCGCCTTTCTTGACCCACATGACCATCATGCAGGGGTGTGTGTGTGTGTGTGTGTGTGTGTGTGTGGGGGGGGGGGGGTCTCCAGCAAATAACTCAACGTGAGTGTTTCATACATGTCACAACACAAGTTACTGTACTTTACAGCGTTTCTTTAAGCTCAGCCTACTTGATCCCAGGCTAGTCCGATGTCATTTATTATTTAGTTTGACTTATTTAAGCGTGATGCCTTGAAACACCTTGAAACAACTTGAAACACCCAGAACATGCATGTGCAGCTGAATGAGGGAAAGCTCAGATCTGCCACTGGACACGAGCAGAGGACCAACACAAAGCTAACGGTAAAGGGAATACTGGAGGGTTTGATGGATTTTATTTATCGAAGTGGCAATGAATTAGTTATTCATATTATTTCAGGTCACGCCACTATTCTGTCAATCACGTTTGATAGCGACACAGCCTGGAATAGAACCCGGTCACAACAGCTGTACACGTTTTTAAATGACGTGTGGTGCAGATGAACGAGACTCGCCCTCAGATACTGTTGTTACAACGGAGTGTTTCATAATTAATGATCCCGAAAAGGCTCCTCCTGACACCCTCTAAACTGAGATCTACCTTTACCCCTCAATGATATGTTTTGTAGCTGCATGCCGGAGAAAGCTGGAAATCCCAAATGAAAAAAAAAATTAGCTCAACGATCATCCTTCCCTTCTTTTTCATGTACGTACCCGTGAATAAGAAAAAGATGAGCGCCATAATCAAGGTGTATCCGAAGTACAGGATGGTGCTGGCCAGTCCGGTGATTTGCAGCTTAGAGAAAAAGTAATGAATGGCGTAGACCAGGAAATAGACGGCAGTGAAGCCGCTGGTCAGGAAGGAACGCCACTGCCAGTGGTAGTCCTGTGGGGGAGGAAACCAGCGGTGTGAAGTGAGGCTCTGACTGAAGGGGTTAAAACAGTGAGTGACCCCAGTTATACAGAGCCATGAAGGCTGGTAAGGGTTCAATATAATAGTGATTACTAAACTATGGAATAAGGGGGAAGCGCTTCACCTCGACTGGTTTCATACCATCTAAAAAATACTTAATTAGCATAAATAGCTGACATTAACGTCTTTAATTGGAGAAAAAAAAAAACACTTTTCATTTCATCCCGTAGACACAATATTATGGTTATATGGAGGCATTTCATTTTTGATCGCGCTGCTTACCTCAGCACATAAGTGGAAGTAGCAGAGCAGGATGGTGGCCTCAGAGCAGGTGATGACCAGGATGATGAAGACGAGGAAAAGGAAGCCAAACATGTAGTACATCTGATGGGACCTGGGGGAAAGTGAATACAGTAAATTAGGATAACCCTCCCATTTGAAATATATGGAGTATGTCCCACGTTACCTGGGGTATTTAATTAAAACTCAGTGAGTTCCAGTTAGAGAGAATATCCGCATACAAAAGGTCCAGAACATCACAATGATGTCTCACTGTGAACATCTGTATGTAGTCAACAACATAATACATACATGAAAATGGGCTGGATTAAAAAAAAAACATAAAGATGGATCTCCTAAAATAAAGTATTTGATCTAGAAACCTGAATTGAACTGAATTGTCCTGCAACTTGAAATTAATTTCATTCAGGCGTGTAGGGATGTCGATCAAAAAAGCCGTGATATACATATTGTCCTCATCTCTTTCTATAAGTATAAAACCACTTGCTTCAGCTCTATTCTCCTCCGTTAACACCCTTGGCGTACCGTAAATTCAAGGGTCCGGGTTCTGATAATTTTATGAGACGTTGTCTCGTGGTGGACCTTCACGTTGCTGCTTTTAATAATCGCCACGGTCTCTGAACACACAAGACACGGGATCATAAATGTACCAGAGTCTCGTCATTATTGGTAAACATCTCTGGCCTCGCTGTACACATTTCTGTTCTTGGAGCACTCCATGTGAAATAACTTCACGGTTGTAGTTCTGACCGTTAAGCCTCTCTCTCCTCTGTGTGTGCGTGTGTATTTTTTTGCAGGGCTGAACGAGTGCCGTAAATGCTAGAAAAGCTGTGCCTGTTAAAATAGAAGCACTCTGTCCAGGGTCCAGAAACCACTGAGTCTGGGTCAGGCCCAGAACCAGACCGCCTTTAGTGACCCCTCCACACACACAACACAATGAATACGAAAAGGTTCTGGTCCATTTGTCAGACTTATTGTCCCCATCGATATCAATTTCTGAATTATATCTAGACGGACCAGTTTTAATACCTGTGAATGTGTTTCAGGCTTTCAGAGTTGTGACTTCAACATTTCAAGATACCCCACAGCTCTGACACAGCGAGTCTGAACTGCTTTCAGCTTTCCATACTTCAATTCAGAAGCAAAAACAGAGCTATAATAACCGTTTTCCCCTTCATTCTCACCAGATAGAGTTTAATATGAAGAACAGCTGAATAAATATGCATCCAAAAGGCAGAATTCCTCCCATGATGATCCCAGGGAAAGGCTTGGTGTAGAATGACTGCTCTGGAACTTGACGCGGAATCTGATTGGTCCGCACCGGGTGCTCGATACCCTGAAACAAGCAGTCACAATGAAGGGAATCAAACATAGTGAAATAGTTAAGAGAGAAAAAGTATTGCTTATGAATGGATCTACGTTTTGATAAATGGACTTACGGTCTTCTTGAAGCCAAAGTATGCTCCTATAAAGGTAAGAGGCACTGAGATACAGAACCAAAGAGCCAATATGGCTACCAGGGTCCCGAATGGCATGGCTGCTGAAGACCCTTCACCCCACAGGATCAAGTTCATCACAAAGAAATCTGCAAATACCACCCTGAGACGGAGAGGATGAAGTGTTAGTGCGTGGCATCAAGGAGCTCATGAGTGACCTTCGACCCCGATGCTGTGTCCATTATTATGGTCAGAACGGTCTTACCCAGGACAGAGGAAGGCCGTCAGCAGGACGTTGGTCTTCCACTTCTCTCCTCCAAAAGCTGTCAATCAACCAGACAGAGAAGAAAAGGATTTAGAGAAGGGTTCGTAAAATAATTGATAGCCGCCGCCCGACCTGGAGTCACCTTTCTACACATTCTTCCCCAAACACTTTCCTTTTTCCTCTCTCACTTACATCTGTAGAGGCGAGCAGCCACATATCCAGCAGGAGTTCCCAGAAGAACCCAAAGAACAACCGCACATGTCATCAGAGCCCCGCGGTTGGCAGGAGAGAGGAACCCGAGACAGGCGAAGACTGGGGGCGGCGGCAGACAGACATCATTACATTTGGAGTTAGGAGAAGTACATGGTGAATAGAAAAGTGCTTTACAAGTACAGGTCCAGTCTTCCATATATGAGAGAGACAGAATGAAAGTGAGAGTGAGAGTGAAAGTGAGAATGAAAGTGAAACATAAACACACACATAGTGTGTGTCAAGAATCACAACTGTGTTTTCTATTATTTAACTTATTTATTGCAGTGATTTTTCTTAACGCTCTGGCAATACTGTTCAAGCCAATAAAGCCTATTGAATTGAATTGGGGGAGAGGGGGAGAGATAACTCTCCAAATCACCACTAGATGGCACTAAATCAACACTGTTGCTTTAAGATGTTGCTGAGGAAACAATGTAAATAGTCCCCAAGTGAACTGAAGAGGGGCAGTAAGTAAGATATCTGGGCAATTTTACTCTATTTTTCAAAGCCATAGTAATGGATGTTTTTTGAAGTTATGTGATACCATGAGATGTTGCATGTCTTATATTTGACTTTTTTTTCAACTTGATTGGGCGTGGTGAAGAGTCAGGGTACATTAACTATTGAGTGGAAAGAAGAAGAAGAAGAAGAAGAAGAAGAAGAAGAAGAAGAAGAAGAAGAAGAAGAAGAAGAAGAAGAAGAAGAAGAAGAAGAAGAAGAAGAAGAAGAAGAAGAAGAAGAAGAAGAAGAAGAAGAAGAAGAAGAAGAAGAAGAAGAAGAAGAAGAAGAAGAAGAAGAAGAAGAAGAAGAAGAAGAAGAAGAAGAAGAAGAAGAAGAAGAAGAAGAAGAAGAAGAAGAAGAAGAAGAAGAAGAAGAAGAAGAAGAAGAAGAAGAAGAAGAAGAAGAAGAAGAAGAAGAAGAAGAAGAAGAAGAAGAAGAAGAAGAAGAAGAAGAAGAAGAAGAAGAAGAAGAAGAAGAAGAAGAAGAAGAAGAAGAAGAAGAAGAAGAAGAAGAAGAAGAAGAAGAAGAAGAAGAAGAAGAAGAAGAAGAAGAAGAAGAAGAAGAAGAAGAAGAAGAAGAAGAAGAAGTTGAGCTAATCAGGCAGTGTCCCCTGTAGGAGGTTCAAGGCCGGCATCTATGACTTTGTTCTTTTTTTAATTCCGATAAACAATTATGAAGATCAAAAAACACATACAAAGGGTGACGAAGGTCATGATGAAGATCTGGGTTCCGGAGCCGAGAAACACAGACAGCAGCATTCCCTTCCTGGGAGGTCGGAAAACATCTCCGTGGACCAGTTTCCACCCAAACTCCTCCTGAGCGTCCTCCTGGAGAACGAGAACACAGCTTGACCCCGAAAGTCCACCACCACCACCACCACCACCACCACCACCATCACCATCATCACCGTTGTTGTTGTTGTTGTTGTTGTTGTGCCACGACTGCCTCGTGTGATAATGTTTCGTATGATAGTAACTATAAAGTTAGCTTGTTGCTGCAACTATGATCACCTGATGATTTTAAAGGTGATCCTTAAAGCCACACTGACAGCTACTCACCACAGAGTCCATCTGATTGTATCTGGCGATATCTTTATGCAGAGTCCTCAGCATGATCATGGCTACCATTCCAGACAGGAAGAGCACGATCACCAATGAGTTCATTATGCTGGGGATGAAAGAAAACAACAACACCCGCTCCGAATTAGTCACCGCTGCTTAACCAATTCCTGGCCTGAATAAAGCGATTACTACTTGGCTTTGTGTCGACAAATTGTTCTGAATGAACATTAATGAACAAAAGCTCATTGTGTGTGTGTGTGTGTGTGTGTGTGTGTGTGTGTTGAGTCTTACCTGAACCACTGGATGTTGGTGTGAGGCATCGACTCCAGGATGTAGTCCCATCTCGACGCCCAACGAATATCCTTGTCTTCCTGCACAAGCAAACACTTCTGTTTACATAATTACGTTGTTTTACATCAAAATGTGTATGTGTATGTATATATATATATATATATATATATTTTTTTTTTTTTTTTTTGTGGATTGTAATGGAAGGAAAGTGTAACAAAGATGGGAGGGTCGTAAATTTTATACGAGTTATATGCATTTCCTCAGTATGAATCCTGGTGATGCGGTTACACCACATATTTCGGAGCATTATATCAACGTATTTTTTTATACTGCAGAGAAGATTGTTGAAACCAGGCAGAGATGACAGTTGCTCTTCAAAGTCCCAGATAAAACTAAGATTGGTCAAATGACATGTTTGCACTACACTAGTTACATTTATAGTTTGAAATATCTTTAACAAACAATGACGAGTGTCATTCAATTTATATATATATATATTATTATTTATTTTTTTACTTCATCCAGATTCCATGCAAGGTTTTAAATATTTATTTTTGGAGCTGAACAAAAACACAAAGACAGCACTATTGTACTAACCACAAAGTTGACAGAGTAGGTGTACGGGATCTCAAACACCCCCGTGTGTTTGCTTTTCAAGAACTTCGGCCCGCCAGAACAAACGGGGCTATCTTTATTGGGGTGTTCATAGCTGGATAGTAACAGAGGGACAAAGGAAATAGATTAAAGACGTAAAGTGCAACAGTTGATCTCATCACGATGCAGGCAGGACCGACAAGAACGGCAATTAACACCGCAACGCTCCACTGGTCGAGGAAACGAATGGTTGCATACGAGTGGACGGCACCAAAAGGTTCTACAGTGGACCAGGAGGTAAAAGTACCACACATCGAGCTAAAGTCATGGGCGCCTGGCTCCAGAATGCTTCTAAAAATAGTTTAAAATAAACAATGAAACAATAAAAACGGTATCATTTAACAATATAACCAATGCTGAATAATAAATGCAATATAAAAGCGGGAAGATGATATCAGGAGGATACACTGTGGATGGAATATTAATGATATGCAACACCACTTGTTGAGGACAGTTCCAGTCCCTGCTGGGACTCCGCCCACTCCTCCACTTGGGAGGTCTCCAAACTTTCCATCGTGGAATATGCCTAAATATGAACTATTGATAAACTGTCAGATTCCTTGAATGTATTTTAACTCTAAATATGTCCTTCTGTACACATTACATCTATTGCATCTGTCCATCCTGGAGAGGGATCCTCCTCTGTTGCTCTCCTGAAGGTTTATTCCCTTTTTTTTCCCCCTGAAGGGTTATTTGGGAGTTTTTCCTGGTCCGATGTGAGGTTTTGGGTCAGGGATGTCTATGTGTACAGATTGTAAAGCACTCTGAGACAAATTTGTAATTTGTGAAACTGGGCTATACAAATAAACTGAATTGAATTGAATTGAATATCATAGTCATATCTGTCTATATGTTCTGTAACAGCTCGAACCGTCACCTTTTGGGTTCAATCTTAGCCGCAACCAATCGAGCTCCCAGCTGTTCATGCTCAACGATGTGGTAATGGATGGTGATGTCCACGTGGTTAAAGATGTAAAAAGCATCCTTTTCATTAAAGTTGGACTGGAACACAAAATCGAGACACATGGGTTCAAAAGCAGTGACAGGGATATTTAACAAACCTAACTAGTTAAACACATGCGTTATTACAGCAGTGGTTCTCAAACTTCTTCTGTCGCGCCCCCCTTAGGAAGAAGAGAAATGTTCATGCCTCACCACCCCAACAAAAGGCTCTATGCTGACTTTATGAATCTGTGCTTTTCCAAATAATAGTATAAAGAAAAAAAAGTAAATAAAATGTGCAATCATATTGTTAGAACCATGCAAATAAAGTTATGCATGTGCAAAAAAGCACCCTGAAGTATTTGGCAATAAAGAGTTTTACAAGGCATATATAAACCTTAATGTGCAACCTGTGCAAAACTAAATTAGTGCAGATATGGATGTCAAGTTGTATTAGTACTAGTGGCTGCAATGCGCCCGTTTTCTACGACAAATCTTTGTTAAACGGGCTTGATACGGCCTCTCTCAATTCATGCTCAATGTTGAGCTTTTATTTTGAAGGGCAACAGAAGAAAAGCCGATCTCACGGAGAATAGCTTTTGGCAAAACGGCAAGATTCAGGTAACCTGAACTAAACATGTACACAAAGGCATTTCAACATCTATTTATTAATGACTTGGTTTTATGTCGATGTACTTTGAACTTGAGAAGTTCTAAATAAAGATCTTTCTGAATTTCCTCCTGTAGTACCACTGCACTCCACAAGAGGGGCACGCCCCACAGTTTGAGAACTACTTTATTACAGTAACATCCATGTGTAGGTGTAAGCAATGATGCATTCTGCATTGTGGGCTGAAATTAGGGTGTAAAGACACCGTGGCAGACTGATGCGGGTCATCAATCCTTTTCAACCCACAGCCAATCTCTGACCCAAAGACACTGAAGACTGAGTTATAAAAAAATAAGTACAACTATAAGTTGATAGATTACATGCAGAGTGGCCTTAAACCCCTCATGTTAAAGTAGTTGGTAGCTGCCGTAGCTGTGTTACTGATTTTGATCATTTTAATGCAGATTGTTATCTTGTGAACGACTGTTCTTTTGTGAACAGTGTGTGTGTGTGAGTGTGTGCAACCCACTCACGTTGACCACGCAGGCATCTTTGGGTCGACCGGCTTCTGTGACAAAACAGCCAATCGGGAAACCAGGATTACAGAACTTCTGTCCATCTTCAACATCGTAGCACCAAGTGACTGGCATGTTATCCACAATCCTACACACACACACACACACACACACACACACACACACACACACACACACACACACACACACACACAAAGCAGAAGCCTGTGATGCTCACTAACTTGCACATTTCACACACCGACAGCAGTGTGCCGAACTTGCCTTTAACGCGCCGTCTGCAACACATTTAGTAACACGACAGCATCGAGCAGGTGAAACACGTCCCTGTTGAACACATTCCTTCATCGATTCCCACACGGATTCTCCTGTCAGCATTCAACTCCACCACCACTTGTTCTACATGAACCCATTTGGTTTACTTTCCATCCTTTTTTTTTTCGTGGCCATGTTTGTCAGGAACACACAATACAAGT
Source organism: Liparis tanakae (assembly GCA_036178185.1). Taxonomy (NCBI): domain Eukaryota; kingdom Metazoa; phylum Chordata; class Actinopteri; order Perciformes; family Liparidae; genus Liparis; species Liparis tanakae. The sequence continues at coordinate 12,669,334 of CM070100.1, forward strand.
CTCCAGCTGCTGGTTGCGTCATGAGCCGGATGCTGATGGTGTCTCATTAACTTGGTGCTTCCAAATGATTTAACGGTTGCTCCTCCACGGCTGTGATGTCGCAGTCTGTGCTGCTGTTTGCCAAAGTATACGTTAGATGGTTAAAGTTAGCAAATAGGAGAATTTAGCCGAACCAAAACTGTTTAGTTGGAAATCTATTAATAGGAAATAGTTTCAAGCGGCAAAATGCAGACTGTACTTTGGTCCACTTTGTTAAAACTACGGTTAAACCGCTGCATTCTTCCTGGTGAGCCTCCACTCACATCTCCTTGTGTCCAGGAGGCTTTGTGTTGCAGTGTTTGTATATTGTCTGGTGAACAAGTTCCACAGCTCAGACTCCCCATCGTCCCATGGCTGTATCACATATCTAACCGTGTGGTAACACACACGACACGGTGCGCTTCCCTTTCTACTCCTCCAAGAGAGGACAACGGACAAACCAACTCCAATAGTTTCTACTGTGTATCAACATGAAGGTTGAGCAGAATTACAACTTTTCCACATCACACAAATGTATTTGGACGATGTGTAAGTCTCTTAAAATGCAGTAGCATTTTTTCCTGTCACTTTATGAGCAGCTGCGTGTCATACATACCAGTGATGCTGGTAGTTGAGTAACATGCCTTTCTTGAGGAAGTCCAGTTTGACTTTGTCTGATGGGTTGTTGGTGTCGTAGGTTCTGGTGCAGACCTTCTGACACGTCGCATCTTTCTTAAACTCAAACTGACAACACAGGACACCGTTACTATTGTTAATGCATTGTTTTGTTTTTGGGTTGACGTTATAATATTACGGTATTACACAATTAAAAAGGGGTCATTTCACTCAAAAATGAATCTACCTCGAACATATGTTAAGAGAATACATTTATATATATATATATATATATATATATATATATATATATATATATACACACACTTTTTAGACAGGGGGACAGGAGGGGCCAAGGATCAAACTGCCACCATTGTGATTAGAGGAGGACCCACTGTGCCCCCCCCCCAGCTGTACCAGCTATAATCACATGTGTTGCACCTGGCCTAAAAAGAATGGATTGCATCGGCAAACAACTACCTTCTGTGTGACGTGTGTAAACATGGATATCGGAAGATTTCATTGAAGGAACTCAATATCGCCTCAACAGTGAGTGAATGAGTCAGTGGTTCAATGTTTGTTGCTGAAAGTGTGTGCGCGCGCGTGCGCGTGCGTGTGCATGTGCGTGTGCATGTGCGTGTGTGTGTGTTACCTTGTAGGGTGAGGGTTCGATCCTCTCCCCAAAAAGTACCTGGCCTAGATTCTCCGATGGACGTTGCAATGTTTTCTCTGAGCAAAGGTCAAACCTGCACAAACGGGATGTGATTATTCAAAGCACCTTTATTTAACATTTTATTATAACATTATATCATACGCAAAATGCAGAAAAGCAGTTGAGACTCTGCTTCCCTTAGTACAGACACTCTGTTGAAATAAATGATAACGGCTGCTGTGGTTTTAAATCAAGCTGAAACTAATATCATGCTTTCAACAGTTTAGATCATTGTTGAAAATGTACTTTTATTATTCTAAAACCTACCAGCACATTATCATTATATTTTTTTTTTTTTTTTTTTGGGGGGGGGGGGCTGTTGAGTGAAGCAAATCTACATCCAGGTACGTGCACAACAATGATTTTCATAACAATAATTTACTATTCACAATAAAGCTAATGTGAATAGAGCCATTATAAGAAGACATTTTTTTAAAACAGAAGAAAACATTTTCTCCATTATAGTTTATGCATGCAATAGATAAAATGGCTCAATATTTACCTATTTATCCACTTTAGCATTAAACTGCAGCAATAACTCTTTCATGCTTTTGGACAAAAATAATGCGCAGAGAAGTTCATTGTGCAGCCTGATGGAATAACTCACACAAAACATACGAACGAGACAACAGACATTGTTGAACATGTTGCACTCACGCAGTATATTCATACGGCAGGACGGACTCCACTGAATCCAACCGGTTCACAAACAGCTCGATGGTCGACTGGAAGAAAACAAAAGCAGACACACGGCACATGAGCAAGGCAGCAGGATCGCACCAATCAGGCTTCATGTTGTCAGCTACCGATTCTTGATGGGTTGGTATCGTTCTTTTTCAACACTTTGTTGTGAGAACATTGTACAAACTTATAGATACTTTGGGCAAGTAAGAACATGCGTTTGTAATTTAGGTGATAAATAAAATATCCATACATACATACAACTATACATCCGCCACAGTCCAAGTGTATTGATAATGCCCGGTCCCGCCGACCCTCAACCGGCGCTGCGCGACGCTTTTAATTTTAATGCGACTTCTGGTGCTGCATGATGGTTGATGCTAGGGGGGGGGGGGGGGGGGGGATCTGTGGCGCGTAGAGAGAGAGTGACATGCTGCTATGGAGACGATCAATAACAGACGTTTAGTTTAATAAAAGAACAAAGACGTCTTTAAGAAATGGACCTTAAATTACTTCTGTAATCTGGCGCGATAGAGAAAGTTACAGAGTTGCGGGCGGAGATTTTCTTTTCTTAAACTCAAAAGAGCCATATGCGTCACCGGAAGAGCCATGTATGGCTCGCTAGCCATAGGTTCCCGACCCCTGCTATAGGGGAAGCTCATTGTGTCTGTTTGTATCTGCATTCTCATTCTTTCAGTGAGGTGAGGTTGGAATGTCGATGGACTGGTAAATTGAGCTCTTTAAGTTCCAGCTCAGCCTCCTCTTCACCAAAAATCAGCGGAGCCATTACAGGAGGCCGGACCACCAGGCCTCAGATTTGTTTACCAGCCCGTAAAGCACACCTCTAGTACACATTAGGAATAAAATGTCATTTAGAGACAACAAAATGTGATAGAATATATTATAATATGCGTTATGTAAAGTGTAATATATAAATATTGTCATTTGCGAAAAATCTCAAACGTGAACTGACCGGGGCTCAAGCGGAACTGGGCGTGCATGTTCATCAGCTGATCACGAGCACCCCTGCCATGTGGAGCTTCCTGCAACAAATGACTGAAATGGTCATAGTGCAGGAGAAAGCTCTCCTATAGGTTCTCAATGCCGACAATAAAACACAACATCCGGTCCTTAGTGGGCCGGACTTTGATATTCTGGAATCTGTGAATAAGGAGTAATAACAAAGAGCAGCCTCTGGATAAAAGATGTTGGCCAAATCGCCCAGCTCTCGAACAATATCAATTCCAAAGAGTTGAGATGTAATTCAGAAGCGCCCCAAACCATAGACTCTCCTTCCCCTTGCCGTGCATTGAGATCCTGAACATTAAAAGTCAAACAGAATTGGTCACAGGGCACTACCCACCCACTGGATACATGTTTGACTTTGTGCCGAGGATACAGACACAGCTATCCCTTTGGTTTAACAAGTCGGCGATTGCTTGTAGCAAAGACCCGTTATCCCATAACCCCACAGAGCCCCCCACAGGACGCAGTGGACACAGTCGTGAGCCTTCTCCAAATCCACAAAACCCCCGTAGACTGAATGGGTGGTCTCCCGTGACCCTTCCAACAGACTTGCAAGAGTTCAGAGCTGGTCTACTGTTCCACGGCCAATCGGTTGGAGCCTCCTCTTAGGCATTCCAGAATATTTCCAAGAGAGGCTGAGCAGTGCGATACCTTAAATGTTATTAAAATGAGAATCCCAAACACCAAGGACACCGTCCCTGACCTCCATGTGACACTTTAGTTAGAAAAGACCAACACTGTCCAGAGCCTTTGGCCTGGTGCCTTCCCAACATAGAGCTCAATGACCTCTAGCAGAGATGTGCTCTCCCACCGAGTCTGCAAACTCAGCCTCCTCCACAAGGTTGCATTGACTTGCGTTGTACGCTCAAACCTTTTTCAGTCAAAATAAGAATTGGACAAAGGAAAATCCAAGCGCTTGTAAAAACATGGATGACCGGCAACTTCTTGATGTTAAACTCAGACAAAACCGAAGTAATTCTACTCGGCCCTGAGCACCTCAGAGATCAATTATCTGGTGATGTGATTTCTGTAGATGGCATTACTCTAGCATCCAACACCACTGTAAAGAATCTCGGCGTTATCTTTGATCGGGACTTGTCCTTTAACTCCCACATAAAGCAAATCTCAAGGACTGCATTCTTCCATCTACGTAATATTTCAAAAATCAGGCACATCTTGTCTCAAAAAGATGCAGAGAAATTGGTTCACGCGCTCGTTACTTCGAGACTGGATTACTGCAACTCCTTATTATCAGGCTGCACTAATAAATCTCTTAGGTCCCTCCAGTTGATCCAGAATGCTGCAGCTCGTATTCTCACTAAAACTAAGAAAAGAGATCACATTACTCCTGCACTAGCTGCTCTGCACTGGCTCCCTGTAAAATCAAGAATCACTTTTAAAATTCTTCTCTTAACTTACAAAGCCTTAATTGGTGATGCACCATCATATCTTAAAGAGCTTGTAGACTGTATCGCCCACCAGAGAGCTGCGCCACTAAATGCGGGCTACTTGTAGTTCCGAGAGTGTTAAAATGTAAAATGGGAGCCAGAGCCTTTAGTTATCAAGCTCCTCTTTTATGGAACCAGCTTCCACCTTCAGTCCGGGAGGCAGACACAGTCACCACATTCAAGAGTAGACTGAAGACTTTCCTCTTTGACAGAGCTTATAGTCAGGGCTGAATCAGGTTTGCCCTGGTCCAGCCCCTGGATATGCTGGTATAGGCTTATAGCTGCTGGGGACGTTTTAGGATGCACTGATCACCTCTCTCCTCTTTTCTTTCTCCTATGGATGAATCTTCATCTCTCCATCACACATGACTAACTCTGCTTTCTCCCCGGAGTCCTTCTGACTTCACGTCTCATGGGGTCATCTGACCCTATGAGACGGCATAGATCCTATGTGCCTGATGGACCATCGATGGTTGGATCGTGAGTTCCTGACACCAGCTGTGCCACTGCCCTGCTGGGACTCCGCCCACTCCTCCACTTGGGAGGTCTCCAAACTCTCCATCGTGGAATATGCCTAAATATGAACTATTGATAAACTCTGTCAGATTCCTTGAATGTATTTTAACTCTAAATATGTCCTTCTGTACACATTACATCTATTACACCTGTCCATCCTGGAGAGGGATCCTCCTCCGTTTCTTCCCTTTTATTTGGGAGTTTTTCCTGGTCCGATGTGAGGTTTTGGGGCAGGGATGTCTATATGTACAGATTGTAAAGACAAATTTGTAATTTGTGAAACTGGGCTATACAAATAAACTGAATTGAATTGAATTGTGATGTGTTCAAATGTAATCTTGTCAAATGTGGTGAGAAACCTGAATAAATACACAAGACGTTTTAACAGCAATATAAACATACATTTTGACCAGTTTAACTTCCTAACACTAGCTCTAAGAAGTTTACAATAGATCAATAAAAGCCAAAAAATACAATTATTTATTTCCTTTTCATTTGAATTGTGGGTTTTCTGAAGATAACCACTATAGATGGCAAAAAGTGAAAGAACATTTTGAATAGTTTACACTGACTTTGGGATGGTTGGAATCATGTCACACAGTTGCCATCCCAGTGCATTACACCTTCAGAAGCTCTTATATTGGAAAAGTATATTGTTGCCATCTATGCTTGAAAATTATACTATACATTTTAGGTTATGCCACTCAGCTCTGTCATATTGTATACAAGAAAAAGGAAAACAATATGATTTAGTGTTTTTATAGTTAGTATTTAAATGCATTGAATTATAATTCAATGTTAGATATCTTGAGAACAGTTTTGCCCACAGTGAAAATATTGTTTTCGAAAGGCGCCCAAAATTGATTGTTTAGTTAAATAAAAACCATGTTGTGAAATCTGATGATGACTGTCTTTATTCAATACATTTCGACTTTTGGATTGAGCGCCGCAATGCTTGCTGTTTGTGTATCACACACACACACACACACACACACACACACACACACACACACACACACACACACACACACACACACACACACACACACACACACACACACACACAGACAGACAGACAGACAGACAGACAGACAGACAGACAGACAGACAGACAGACAGACAGACAGACAGACAGACAGACAGACACAGAGAGAGAGAGAGAGAGAGAGAGACGTGGACTATCAACATGATGAATGGACCTTCGACTGGGACTGTAAAGCCCATTTACTTCCATATGATGATCCTCTAGTTTACAAGTGTTAGTCCAACATGTCGAGGCACCATATTCGTGGCTTGTCTTATACAGTCAGTAACATTATGAACTATCTGGCGGCACTTTGGTGTAGCTAGCATTAGCCTCCTCTCTGGGTATGTTAAGTTTGGCTGTTTCGTTCACGTACAGTTGCATAACGTTCACTGTTTATAAAGATCTAGGGTTGGAGGGTTAGCTCGCCCAGCTTCTGCCGTGTGTCTATGTAGTCAGTGCTTGCACTGTATATGCAATTGTGTTTTTATTCTCACCAGGCAGCTAAAGTTACACAAGTGACCTGTGACATGTTATGTTTACCTTGCAGTCTGGAACTTGGTCTTTTCCAGGCTCGCAGAAGCTCACGGGCGCCAGACCCGGCAGGTAGAAGCCCGCCGCTCGAGACACCAGCGCCGCTCCAAGCAGCCAACGCAGCATCTTCTCGCTCAAGATGGGGACAGCTGACTTGCTCCTGTTAGCAGTTCAAACTGCATCTGACACCGGACAGACACCAGCATCCGGTTCTGCATCGGCCAACACGTCACAAACCGGAAGTCCTGCACCGTGAAGTGGCGCATTCATCCTTCTTCTTCTGGTATTTATATTGTAGGTTTAGTACCGGTTGTCAAACAACAGATGTGTGCATTACCGCCACCAACTGGTAGGGAGTGTGTGTCAGGACGTCTATTAGTAGTACATACATTATTCAATACAAATAAAGCAATTCATAATTTGTTATAAGACTAATTAATATTAGTGAGCCTAAGACGCTGAACGAGTATTTTATAATACTACAGCATAATCAAATATAAATACAAATACAAATATAAATACGAGACATTACAATACTTACTTCTGAAATTGTTTTGCAAATGTCTATTCTATCAACATGTAGTTTTATCTTGCTGAGGTATCCAGGTTTTCAGCCCGATAATCAAATGGAGATCCAACCAAAAATAGGTGAATGATTAAATTCAATTAAGTTTATTTTGTACTGCCCAATATCACAAATGACAATTTTGCCTCAGAGGGCTTTACAATCTGTACACATATAACACTCCCTGCCCCAGGACCTCACATCGGATCAGGAACAACTTCCAAAAAGTAGAATGAACAGCGTGACTCAATGAATATGACAGAAATGTATGAATAATTAGTAGTCGGCATGATGGACCACGATCCAGTCCTCCAAATTCCATGAAATAGAAGAAAAAGGTGAGGGGCGGGGGTGGGGGTCATCAGCCATCTTTTATGGAGTAGTCTGCCTGGGCAGCAGCATCCCGACTACAGAAAGGTAGAGACAAAACAGACCATCAGTATCCTGGGATGCCCATTAGATCCAGTTGAAGTGGTGGGAGAGAGGATAATGATGGTTAAGCTGCATCCCTGATGGACAACATCTTCCACCCCATGGTACATTACATTTACTAATGAAAGTAAAAACCTGAGCAGTGCAATTTAGGATTATACCTTTCTTGCTCAATTTTGAAAAGGCCTTATTTCTTAACATGGGTTCACATGTAATGTAATCTGTTATGAAAAACATATTTCTGAATGTGTTCATGAAATATCACCTTGATGCGGCACTATATAAAAGAGCGATTCATGGTGTGTGGTCCACTTCTTGAAAAGGGATCAATCCAAACATAATGAAGCCAATCATTACCAGAGTGATGAGATTATAACATATATAACATGTAATGTTAGCAATATGGTTAAGAAATGCCAATAACTCATATATGAGTAGTTATGGTTCCCATTAGTGTCTCTAAAGACAGATGACATATGTATAAAGGGCTAAAAGAGGGAAAGCGGCCAGTATGATTGACCGTGAAAACGTTGAGAAATATGATTTTAACTCAAAGGTTTACTTAGGCAGTATCAAATGTTTGATGTGTGGAAGGGGTTTTAATCTATTTGAAAATATATAACTTAATTTAACACTCAATTTAACTTTAATGCAATCGTCACATACATTAATATAATTTGACCTCTTCATTTTACCCATTCGAAGCCTCCTAAGCACTGGAAGGAACTCGGGCCTTAGTTTCTCCCTGAAGGATACTTTGACATACGAAAGAGACGAGACGGGTATCGAACCGCCAATGTGTGGTTAAGAAACAACCTTATCCACCCACCGAGCCACAAGCGACCCCAAAAGACCCAACAAGGTCTCATTAGTTGTGTTTCGCTAAAACTACTAATGCAGTCAAATAGAACATTCCTGCAATAAATCCTCCATTCATGAAGGCTCTTGTGTTTCCTTTTGGTTGACACTGGTTTAGTTTGAGTGTTGGTGATCATTTTGGAGAATGTACAGTAGTTTCCGGTCCTGTTGAACTGTATTGCACAGAGCTTTCTTTTTACCAGAGCTTTCTTTTTACCTTTCTTAGCTCCAGTTTCTCTACAGTTTAGCGAGCTTGGAAAGCTGTCACATTTCAGTCGTCAGCTGGTATCAGCCACTTTTTTACTCTTTTCTTAAAGATTTGATGCAACAATTATTTAAAAAGTTTGGAGAACATTGCACCTTAAAGGAGTTTGAGTATTTGTGTATAATCCATCCAACACTTGGAGGGTAATGAATACCAAGTCTGTGAGAAAACAGTCAAGCAGTTATATCTAGTAATGTGCAGAAATGTCTAGAAAGTGAGAATGTGTGAGTCATACGCTAAAAAAAACACATTGCTCACTACTTTATGTGTGCAGTCGCCAGTGTTGTAAGCAAAAGTCAATAACTACGTTAACGTGTCTACCCAACAGATACTGGTGGAGTTAATTTACACTATCATATCAGTCCAAGAGCTTCCTTCTCTATTTGATAATATTTTTCTAAACTATTTACAGGATTGGGAGGCAGAATCAATAAGCAAGTATAAGTCGCTACCCATTTGGCATAGCGAGTTGGACAACTGCTCCGATGACATATGCAGAGGCATCAGTGGTAGACTGGGGATGGAGTGGACCGACACCTGATCAATAGGAAGCAATAGTGACAAACACAACCTCAGGCCGGGTCCAAGTCACATGTCCTTTGAGCAGCGGTGCTTAGACGAATAATGAACAAGTCTCAAGAGAGCCTGCGGCTCCTTGACGTTTATAAGAATAAGAAAGGTTGGTATAGCACTCACCTTGTCCTTGGAAGAGTAAAGGCCCTGCTCTTCCAGTACTTGGCCTTATTGGGTTTTTACCATATTTACTCATACTCCATTTTCTGAAGCTGTTGAAGATCCGTTTGAACCTTTTTGTTGTGGAGATGCTGTTATTCTGAGAGTCCCATATTGAACAGGTCATTGGTAAATCTTATTAGACTTTCCATAATCCCCGGTGGCTGTTGATGGTAGTGTATTCCTTGGAGCCATCATCCAGCGACACCTGCTGGTAAACTGTAGCGCCGTCTATTTTAGACTGCACCTCCAAAAAGTTTGCAAATTAGTCTGAACATTTTCAAACTGAAATGTTTGATCAGCAATGTTTTCAAAAGGCTCCACTTTATGGCTTTGAAAACATCGTCGTAGTCTATTACACTCACATCCGTCCCCCGCAAAACATTGAAAGGTAGGAGCTACAATTACTTTGAGGCTAAAGGGACATGAAATAGAAATTAAAATATTACACATGTAAATATATAAATACAATAGCAGTTAAAGTCCTATAAATAATTGTATGTAGAATGATTCCTTCTGAAATATACAGTCTATTGTAACAAATTAAATTAGTCTGCTAAATGTAAGTAATTAAAATACACCGAAATGTAATGTGCACAGTAACAAATCATTAAAAAAACATCCATTCAACCATGTGTAATTTATTGTTATCATTGAATGTAATCTGTAAGTGTCCGATCTGTTTCAAAATTAATTGTGTTCATTTCATCAGATTTCTTTAATTCACATTCTGCAAAAGGCTAACTTCAGAAAATGAGTTTGATTTATTTTAAGATTATCAGGTATGTGAAAAAACACAATAAGGACAAACATTCTTATTTTACTTGGAAGTTTAGTGTTTATGTCACAATATTTTCATTCCTTTGGCTGAGGTGTCTGGGAACTGAAAGAGCTGCTTTGGATTCATTCAAACTCACAATTTTTCTATGTCAAGGGAAATAAAAAACTAAAAACGTTGCTTTAAATCAGAACTGTTCTGATGTGAAATCAAACAAACAGGACGTTGCTTTTACAAAGAATATTGGTTAAAATATTTAGAAAGGCCTTTTACACATGATGAATAAACGACACAGAAATGTGAAATACTCGCCTGCGAATATTATATGTCGAGGGCACTTTTTGTGAAAGGTGTTGATCCGGTCTGCGCTGCCTTTTTCAAAGAAGTGATGCAATTTGCCGACTTGGACTGAACTACGGAGACTCTGTGTTTTTTTATAAATACAGGCACCATCAACCAATTCCACAAAACGTGATCGGTTTATGCCTTTATTAGCTCAGAGAAATCAGCCTTGTTACAGAAAATAAAATGCTACGCTTTTTAGCCGCGTAATATTCACGTCCTGTGTGAAAGTACTCACAACGAAAAGAAAAGACAAAAGAATAGACTTCCAAGGTAATCAAACCTCCCTCTGGTGTGGGTGACAGCATGGTATGCCATCAAATCAATCGTCATACCGGGACAGCCTCTTCATGTGGTCGGCTCAAATACACAGAAGTCATGAATGAGGTGTCTCTTGACCCGTTGACTCGTGACCATCAGCGCAGCTCGATTTGACCGCTAACTGCATCCTCCAGGAACATTGTTGCATGTCCAAAATCCTGCAGGACAGACTTCCAGCTGCTTTGCATCCCGTCTACAGTGGAACTGCAATAGCTCTCCCAAAAGTCTGTAGTGAGAGGTTGTTTGATGAAAGTGCTCAGGTAGCTGTGGAGAACAGCAACAGGTGTCTAGCAACTGCAGGTGTTTCATACAGTACGTCCACTAGTGTACATCTCCTTTTGTTTGTCTCTGTAAGACAATGTCCAGTCTGGAGTATTCTCAAGAAGCCTCCCCCGGGCTGAGCTCTTGACATCTTTACAATGTGCTTCAAATTTCACTGTATGTGTGGTATTACAACCAAACATAATGTCATCTGCTGGGAGCCAGTCAGTATCTGTTATGTTCTCGGCTGTGCATGTCCCGGGTCCATTTAATCATCGTCTCTGGGGATCGGTAGAGGAAGATCAGTTTGGAGTACAGCTCCTCTTCTAGCTCCAGCTCTCCTGTCTCACGCACCTGAATCACACAGAAACATTAGATTGTGGATGAATTATAAAGAAAGTATTTTCCATGACACTTCCACATCTGTTTTTTGTTGTTGTGTACACCCCATTATTTAAAGGAAAGGGAATATTACACAATTCTGCTCTTCTGAATGGCTAATTCAAATCTGGAAAACATATTTGACTGAATTCCTGATATGTGTGTGCACGCGAGTACAGTGAATACAAAATGTGTGTGTTGATATGCACACACTGCACTAGTAGCACTACTAACCAGAAAGATATCTGTGCAGAGCTTCAGGACACGGTCCACACAGGGCAGCTCCTCAAACATGATGGAATGGGAGATCTCGCTGGAGAAGCCACGTACAAACTTTCCAATGACTAAGACCACAGACACATAAAGACCCATGATCCTGAAAGGAGAGGAAAGTAAAATAATATTTACATTCAAGAAGTGTGGAAGAAAAAGACTCAAATAATAAATCATAATTATATTTAAGAATATTTAATGTGCACTAGGGAACAGTGTGGATATCAAAAGTCTTGTGGGGTCGTCGAGAAACTAACTATTGTGTTGATAGCATTTTCTACACATTTTGGGTGATAAATTAAGCCTTATTCTTACCAATGTAGAACTGATAACAATTCTATATTATATATAATATAATATAATTATCCAAAACATTTGCATTTGGAGATTTGATGCTAACAGTTTTTAACACTGTTCAGAACCCCTCAAACATAGCGGCCCCAGATGAGAGACTGGGGACAGGAATCAGGATTCCTCGGGAAGAGCTGAACATGCTGCTGTGGAGATGTCTGGAATACTTTGCTGAGCCTGCTGACGCCACAACCGGTCCCCAAATAAGCAGTGGAAAATTGAAGAATGGATGGTTGATTTGTTGACTCCTTTAACGCCTCTGCCTGGATCTTAGCTAGAACCAGAGGGAGCTGATCCTGAAACTTGGGCCAATTTACTCTTTGAATATATAACATGTACACTACTGTTCAAAAGTTTGGGGTCACCCAGACATTTTCGTGTTTTCCATGAAAATTATTTATCAAATGAATTTCAAAATGAATAGAAAATATAGTCAAGACATTGACACGGTAAGAAATAAAAAAATGTAAATATGAAATATTAATTTAGTTCTTCAAAATTCTAGCTCAAATGAAGGTGAGTTTTATAGCTTCTATCACCAGCATAACTGTTTTCAGCTGTGCTAACATACAAATAGTTAAAGGGTAGTAAAAAGGGTTTTTAACCCACTATTTGTCTTCTAAGGCGATAACACAATGTACCATTAGAACACTGCAGATGGGCCTCTATACACCAAAAAAACAGTGCTTTACTTTGAAAAATAAGGACATTTCTCATTTTTGTCTTTTCTTTTTATAAGCGACCCCAAACTTTTGAACGTAGTGTATACATTATACCCGTGTAAACGCTTATGAGTGTGAGTTCCTTACCCATATCCAGCCAGGAAACCCAGGCTGGGTGGACTGACTTTGTCATTGAATATGACGATGGGCAGAACCCTACATGAGGAGGACGCACAACCTGCAATGGCAATGTCCCACCACTCCTGGTTCCCACTGCCATTCAGTGACCTGTCACTCTTCAGGGACAGGGTTATATTCAGGTAACCATCTTCACCTACAAGACAAACCATCAGCTGTGTTAAAACAAATACGGATGTTTTTACCCAGTCTGTCGTATGACGTACAGATTGTAAAGCCCTTAAGCTATTTTCAATTGATCGTGCTAGAACAATTACTCAGGCTATATACTTTTTTTTGTCTTCCTTTTCCAAGACCGGTGGAAATGATTCTGCCTGTAATATGTTTCATCTCATACAGTAACTCTGACCTTTAAATAGTTGATTGACTGGTTTGGCCTCTGCTCCATTGGGGGCACGGATGTAGTTCGGGATCATATGAGGAACATGCCTGGGGAAAAAGACAAGACGCCATTTGTAAGATACAAATATATGTATTATCAAAAGAAATGTTATCCTAGTGTTTGCATAGACACTAGTGTATACCTACACAGGCTCGCTGCGATTGCCAACCAGTAGTGAGGCCAATTCTGCTCGGACTGGGTTTCCAGGTTCCAGGTCTATAGAGTGTTTGTCAAACGTGTGTTCCACCGTCCCTCCTTTACCTAAGTCTCTGTCAGAGACAGATACATTGAGAAAGAAAGAGAGATGGATGCAGTCAGGCAGGCTTTATAAAACAAAAAACAGGCCATTAGACGTATTCGCTATTCATATAATATGTATTGCTTTATCTCAAAGGACTATCATACGATAGTCCTTTCACTTTCAAGGGTGCCGCGGCATTGTTATTCTTTTCATGTAAAATTATTGGGCCTTTCACCGCGTGAAAATGAGCTTTACATGTAAAAACTGGGTTTTCAGTTCAAGATAGAGAGGTGACTAACTCTTCGTGATAATAATGCATAATGCATATTATAGTATAATTACATTTTGTTAGTCGAAGAGCAAAGGTTTTTACCTCTGGAAAGTCCAGGCCAGGCGTAGTGTGAGGTGGACAGGACTTCCAAGTAGTTCTTTAATTACTTCCTGTCTGCTCGGAGGGCTGATCCTCCATACGGATCCTGAACTTCCTTCAACCATGGCCGTCACAATATCCTCATAACCGTAGAGTGTGATGAACTGCATGGCTACCTAGATTCACACACACACAACATTATGCATGAAAAATAGACACAGAAAGAAAGCAAACACACACACACTCATTTGAGCATGTGTGAGACGGACAGTAGAAGCACATACAGACAAACATATCAATCAAACCGAAATCAGTACGCACCGCGTTGTCTCCAAAGTTGTGGGTGAGTTGGTCATATTCAGCCTGTGTAAAGGGCTGGATGGACTGCTGTTGCACACTCATGGTGAACAGGGACTAGACATAGAAGAAAAATACATCAGTGGATTAAGCACATTTTATATACACTCAAAAAAATGATTCAAGCCCTTCTTAGAGGTAACTCAATTAAATATTATTTAAAACATTGAAATAAATCAATTACAAAACGAAGATATTTATATTTCATGGGTGTACCACAAAATGTAAGAATACTTTCATTTATTAGATTTATTTAGGTTCCATTCACAACAACGATTTAAGTCTTCTTAGAGGTGACTAAATTAAATATTTGATACATTGAAATAAATCAATTACAAAATGAAGATATTTTTGGTGTAACACAAAATATAGGAATTCTTTCATTTATTAGATTTATTTAGGTTAGATGGTGTGCATATCAACCCAAAATTAATGTTTTTAATTGGGGACTACCCTTTGCGCATGGGCCAGCTGAAAATCGATTGTTTTCACAAGGTGAATGCGTTTTCAGGGCTGGTGTAGTGGCTAGCACTGTCGCCTCACAGCAAGAGGGTTGAGGGTTTGATTCCAGGTCAGGGCGGTCCTATTGTGTGGAGTTTGTTCTCAGTGTGGGTTCCCCAGCTTCCTTGCAGTCAGGTTAATTCATGTATGTAGAGATGAATTAACCTCTACATTGCCCAAAGGTGTGAGAGTGAATGGTTGTAAGTCTCTATGTGAGCCCTGGATGGACTGTGGACTATTTTATTTTAGATGTGTTTGATACAAATGAGTTGGACTAACTCAATTACATTGTATTGCACTGATGTGCTAAATTTGAGTTGGAGTTGGATATAATTATTGGATGGAAAACCTGCCAACATTTTAATTGAGTTCATCCAATGAGCCATTTCTTTGAGTGCACTGTGTTTTGCACCTGTATTACATTCGGCTGTACTGTAGGTAGAATGTAAATTTGTCCTAATCGTTGCATACTGGAATCTGATCTGGGGTGTGGAGGGTAACCCCCCTTCTAGTGCGGCTGACTGAGAGGATTCTAATGATAAGCTACGGGATTTCCCAACTAGATGTACCTGCCAGATGATCAGAGCAAGTGCAGCCTCAGAATGTACAACAGAATTCCAAGGAGTCAACAACACAGTTATTGGAAGTGATTTGACTTTAGAGTTTCTAAATCATAAAGGCATTAACCAGGCATATTAATGATGGTTGGAGCTCAACCATAGTCAAAGTTGTATGTTTATTCTTAAGATGCCAGACATGATATGGCCAGATACTTGTTTTTGTTGCTGCAGTTTGCACTTCTCCTGATAAGAGAAAATGCACTAGACGAATGCACTACTGTTTTTAATTTGTCCGTTGCAAATTAACATATATATATATATATATATATATATATATATATATATATATATATATATATATATATATATATATGTGTGTATGAAATCATTTATATAATCATTTACTCCATGTGTCTAAGCAATTTATTAATACCCAGAAAGCAGTTCTGGGTTGCTTGTTGTCAAATTGTAATACATTCAGCTTTTTGATTTAGACTCATCAGAACATTTCATGAATGCAGTAGAAGAGACTGCAATATTACATGTTGATTACCTCATATCCTCCCAACTTGACAGTCACAGTGACATCAATGGGGTGGTTGACCACCCCCACAACTGATCTGACCAATGAAATGAAGAGAAGGGGAAACCAGATGATGCAGATCAAGAAGAAGATGATGAGTCCACCCATGCCATATTTCACTATCTTCTTCTTCTTTTGTCCTTTGGGCTGGGGATATTTCTGTGGGTAGAACATATAATTGTTTCAGAGATAATAATATATATAACGATTTATATATCCAATGGCAAATTGGTCCCAGACTAAGCACAAATATAGACCCTGAATCCAACGGCAACGTTAGAGCCGTGCCCTCCTCCTTAAGACCTGGGAGGGGTCTCTGGGTGAGGTCCTGTAAAGGGTAGTGTTGAGAGACTCCATCGATCTGCTGGGGAACCGTAAAGCTCATGTGGGCAAGAACAGAATGGCCTTCCCAATCTCAATCGGAGTGGTGCTATTGTTCCACCGAATGGCGAGTTGGATCAGGTAGCAGGCGATCCTGCTTGACAGACCTGGTCAAACATGGAGTGAGGGTCAAGTGCGAACGTCTGAAGGAGGTCCCAGCCTGTATGAATTTCTTGTGCATTCCGGGGGAGGTTGGGGACATGGAAAGGCGGCCATGTTCAAAGCATCTTTTGGGGAGTTGGCTGTTCCGAATTGTGGTGGCAGCCTGAGAATCTGCGAGGAGGCCTTTTGGGCGTGGTTGGCCACAGGTCGTCTAAAGCAGCAGACATGTGTTTAAGTGGTCAACTGAGCAAAACCAAAGTGTAAAACCCCAGATTGAAAAAAAAGCAATGAGGTGCACTGGCAGTACACTGATTGGCAGTGGAACACTGGACTTATTTCTCCACAGTGTCGATATTTTATGCTTGTGATCTTCATGGATATGATGTCAAGGCACAGCCTTGCAATGTTCACGTGGGAGTGCTCGCTATAAAGACACAGCACCTGAACACGCTGCGCTTCTTTGCCTGACAGTGTTGCTTAGTATGTTTTGTTTGTTTTGATTACTTATTACTATCTATTTATTACTTCTAAAAATGTTATAACTCAAATATATTTTTTATTTCAAAACACTGTGCATCACCGTTTCCTCATACCTTGACTTGGTCACTTGGTCTGGTATCATCGTATCACAGTACTCATACACTTCATACCTTTTCTGTCTCACGGCTGCATTTGATGATGAAGATGTTGGCATAAATGTCCTCCACACAGATCCAGTTGGACAGAGACAGCGTGGTGTCAGTCCAAACCCAATCCATCACCGCCCGGAGCTCCACTAGGAATGGCACCAGACGGAACCTACACTCACACATGAGCACAACATCCAGATAATGAAGCCAACATACTATATGCTGATTCTTGACCTATTTGTGTCTATAGTAATGACAAAAGTCCACCTAATCATTATAGATACATATAAATATAAAAACAAAGCTGCAGAGGTTTTTTGTGTCCATACCCTTGGAAGAGAAAGAGGTTGAGATGGTTGTATTTCTTGGTGAGGATATTGCCAAGGATACGAGTGGGGTATCCACAGCGGATCTGATAGGCTGACAGGCCGAAGTAAATACACTTGACAAAGTACCAAAGCTGGGCCACAAAGTTTGTATTGAACTTCCTAAACAGAGAGGAGACACAAGGAAACATACATTCTTAATAATATAATATGCAGTAATATGCTGAATGATGACTTTTAGTCTCATCGTTGAACAAGACAACACAAATTACAAGTCCCTCTCTGTGAGTTAAGGTGCGTTCACACCGGACGCGACAAAATTCTGTCGCGCGACAGGTTTACATGTTAAGTCAATGCAAAGCTGCGACAAAGCTGTGACGCTGTTTTTTTTCCTGCGAGCAGCACGGAATAACCATCAGTACTCCAATAATAGAATAAATGCACGATTTATTTTGACTCCACCTTTCAGTGACAGCAGGCAAGATGAAGAACATCCACAGGTGGATCCCAAACACAAGAAGCACCTGGAACAAAAGAAAAGGCAGGAGACAGCTCTTGTCATCTGAACATCAGGCCCCTCCAAAAGAGATATACGAATGCTAATAATCTGAATACATGAACTCAACCTGGAAGATGAGTTTTCCCAAGACAGCCTTGCGCAGGTACAAGGCTCTGTCGATGATCATGGTGCTGAACTGAAGGAGCAGCATCACTAGGAAGGCCTCTGGAACTTGGTCCTCTGAAAGGGTGGAGGCTATATCAGCTGCTGCACTGTGTTTCTGAAGGAGAGAGACATGTGTGAGTGTGTCATGTTGGATTTTTATACAGATGAAATCTTTCTGTTTTTATTCATGTAAAATCGTTGATAATTAATGAACGAGTACTTGAAATGACCACTTCAATTCATCTCTCACCCCAAAAGCCCAAAAGCCAAAGACGATGATGATGAAGTCAACGACATCAGTCAGGAACATGAATGCATAGACATCTGTGGCAGTCCGATACTCGGCATGGAGAATACCCCTGAAGAAGCCCTGCGTTGGCCTGTAAACACTCTGAATACTAAAGAGGAAAACAAAATGGCATGAAATAAACCAAAGTATGAGCAAGAAAACTAATGTCACTTCAGTAATCCACTGTTTACAATTCCTCCACCAATTAAATATCTTGAATAAATATAGGAATAAATGACGGATTAATTAGCCGTTAACGTGCAATATTTTGATATATGATGTTCGAGACTTATAACTTCTATGTATATGGTGACATTATTTTTTGGGAGTTTTTCCTGGTCCGATGTGAGGTCCTGGGACAGGGATGTCTATGTGTACAGAGTGAAAAGCCCTCTGAGGCACATTTGTAATTTGTGATATTGGGCTACAGAAAATAAACTGAATTGATTATAGTCTCTATATTCAACTCACCCGGAGAGGAGGACTTGTTTGATCTTGTCTCCCACAGCCAGCAATCTCCGACTGGCAGCCTCTCTCCGGCTTTCTTTCTGATTCTTCTTCCCTGGTTCTGCTGCACAGGGCTCTGCAGTCTCAACTGTGGGCTCCACTGAAACAGTCCGAACCAGAATCAAATATATGAAACACATGTTGTCTTTGTTACACATGCAATGCCCCTGTGGTGTTGGTATAAATGAAGAGGCACAGAGATAATCTCTGACCACAGACATCTGCAAATGAATGCTGTTGCAAAATTACTGTAGAACACGCTAGTCGTGAAGATCCCTATTTATTCTTTATAATAGTTATAATTTGGGAACAAATAATATCTTCCTGCTACCTTAAAGAGACATGTCCAACTGAAAATTATTGCTGTGAACCAGCGACAGTCTGGCCTCACAGAGAGCTGAACGAATGGTTCTTTTCATCAGCTTGTTAACCCTGCTGTTAAGTTTGTTTCTTACATACAGCCATGATGTTCAGGTCAATGTGACCCGGTGAATGTTGAAGTTGCCAGAAAGCAACAAATCCTAATAACTATAGTTTGTACCTCATCATTAATGTCATTGCTAACAATTCAATCAGCTTTAGTGGAATTTAGTTATTCACCCCTTCATAGATCAGAGTTCAATTAGGATAACTCACTCGTTTTAAGGAAAAATACATGTTCAAACTATTTGTTAGGTACATTGGAAAAATCTAGATATAAATGTCATTAGTTTACCATAACATGTATTTTCTCCTAAATTGTATTATCATTTTTTTTTTAAGTTTTGTAATGGGGTGATTCAGTCTTTCATAATCAAGCCAAATGAGTCATAAGGATTTTTATTGAAAGTAAACTTTAGTTCTGTATATTTATAGTGTTAATAACCCTGTCAACTACAGCCAAGAGTGACATGGATTGTCCAAATACCAATAATTATCAATGAAAAATTGCCTGACGATACCCACGGAATTCCAACAGTGAGGTGCATGTGAGTAGCTCTTTGCTTAGGCCCCTAAATGCGGTCCATCTTAATGCGATGCAGCCAGGGAGACGTGGGTCAATGTTATTACAAACACAATCTCCACACAATGAAGCCACACACCTTTGCTGTGTCGTTGTTTGTCTGTTTTAGGTTTCCTGCGGAAGCGGAGACTGCTGCTTTTCTTCGGGACTTCCTTTGCCTCCTGCTCATCGTCTCCGACCGTCTTATCCTCCCTCGGTCTGCCGGGAGGATCCGAGCTGTCCTTCAGCCCGGACGGAGTTTCATGCCCATCGTTTGACCCACTGGCTGCTGGTTCAGCAGAGCTGGTGCTCGGTTCCCCATCGTCAACCATATCCTAAAGCGATAAACAATGGGTTTGAACAAACTAGGAAAGTAGTACAGTATCTTAATGAACTAGAACGGGCACTCGGTAGAGCGCATACCTTCGCATATCACAAGATTGGGCATTGAATTATGAACATTTTGGCATTAGTTGCCAATTGGATAAAATTGACCGCGCTATAGTAAAAATAAGATTTTGACCTGTCCATGACCTTGACCATTGACCTGATCGATCCCAAAATCTAATCAAATGGTCCCCGGATAATAATCAATCATCCCACCAAATTTCCTGCGATTCGGTTTAACACCTTTTGAGTTATGCGAATAACACGCACACGCATACAAATACGCGGAGATCAAAACATTACCTTCCGCATTTTCAATGCGAAGGTAATTAGTCTGCTGATGTCACAGCTTTAGTTAATGGCCAAGGAAATATATTTAATAATGTTGTATTGATAAGGCAGTAATCAATAGCAAATATCATGTATGTGCACCAACCTTTTCAAGTTGGTCCACTTCACTAATTTCCAGGTTGTCCAGGGTGGATGTTGAACTAACTTTGCTCTCCTCCTCTTCTCCTCTTCCCTCCTTCTTCCTTCCATCTTCATCTCCATCTATATTTTTTCCTTCATCCTTACAACTTTCTGGTGAGGGGCTCTGCTCCTCCAGGGGGCCTTCGTGGTCCCACAGGCCATAGCGCTGCGCAGACACAAATGTGGACACAAATGTAGTTTTAAAAAAAAGTAGAATTTAGCAAGCTTTACCCTGCAGGACATAAACAATTCTGTTTGTCATCATCAAACGATGAGGAGCCGCTGAAAATCTAAATTAAAATGCTGACTTTTCCTCTTGGATGGCCTGAGGCCTTTAGATTCATAACAGTTGGATACAGCTATATGTGCTGAAGGTATATTGTTTTTTGATATTCACTATATTTAAAAATGTTAAGCCTTCTATAATGTTTTTTGTAATTATCATATAGAGCATTGTATGAACCGCTAACCCCCTGATTGAAAGACACACCTGCTAACCACTGACCCACAGTCGCCCAATTTATTCTTTCTATGTTTCAAAAGCAATCTACAAGTTTTAGTTGTTTTGGATTTTGTGGCTTTATTCACCTTAAACTAAGTCTTCATTTATCATATAGTAATCTTTCTGCATGGCCTGTCTGGAGGCCCTCCGCATAATAAAGATGTGCCCGTCCCAGGTGATATTGCACAAGTTAAAGCTAAACAGAGTAGTCAGAGAAAATGTTGCCATAAATGGAGTTTGACCAACTCGTAAAATGTATGTTGATAAGCTATGAAAGATGAAAAAGTCAAATGAAAAGGCTTTTTTTGTTGATTCATACGTAATGGTTTTCATCGAAATAAAAACTAACTGACCATGAGAAGGGACCTGTGAAAAAACAGAGCCAGCAGCTGAAGAAGATCATATCTGATGTAATTGTCAATCTTCTCCAGGCCCAGGATGCGAGGCGGGAAGAAAGGTTTGTCTTCATTTATAGTCAACTCGTGAACACTGTTCCAGGGAAAGAATCCAAACTGGAAAAGGTATTTCACCACAACCATCACCTGGAAAGAGAACAGCAAAACAGCCGGTCAGTCCTGAACAGACCACAGACAGGTTGAGAGCACACATGCTGTCCCACATCACACGTATGTGACGTCCTGGGACAGGGAGGTCCTACATGTACAGATGGTAAAGCCCTCAGAGGACAATTCGTAATTTGTGATATTGGGCTATACAACATAAACTGAATTGAAATTGAAGGTAATATGGAGCGGCTATGGGTCAGTGGGTAGCAGGCCCGTCTTTCAATCACGGGGTTGGAGGTTCGATCCCCGCCCTAGTCGATGTGTCCTTGAGCAAGACACTTAACCCTAAATTGCTCCCTGTAGCTGCGTCTACAGTGTATGAATGTAACAGGATTGTAAGTCGCTTTGGATAAAAGCGTCAGCTAAATGACATGTAATGTAATGTAATATCAAATAATGTGGGATGAGCAAGCAGAGGTACTGCTCCTGAGGTTGTAATAATGAGTCTGCCTTCATGTCCTAGCAGCCCTCCTTGAATACAATTATTTAATTATTTTAATATAACTTGCTACTGTAATTGTTTCATTGCCAGTATTGCAAAAGGTATAACTCAATAGTGTTACTGAAATTAAAAAAATAAGTTTGCCATATCCTGACCCTAAAATCATTATGACATAATGTATATTCTTGGCAACTGGGGTGCTGCAAAAACAGCTATTAAGGCAACATTTGACATTGTATCAAATCGTGAGCTCAAGTTGAGCTTTTCTATGATTTGAAACAGCTGTTTGCTGCTTCGAGAAACATGGGCGCTCTGAGCCTGAACCAGACTTGAGAGTTATGGGTCATGAAACCAAAACAATGAGCTGAAGGTAGCTACAAAGTTCTGTTGGGTGAAGTGGGATCAGCACAGTGGTGAAAAGTCTTGACCCATGAGCTTCACCTGAAACACTGATATTTACTCAATTTATAATGACGGTTTTCTCTTTCTTTCCCCCCCAGCTGAACACTTGAATAGCTCTTATTTTAATTATTAGCTTTACAAGTTGTCAAATCTAGTAAAAGACAAATCTAGAGTTATTCCCTATAGGCAAATATTGATAACAGTGGAATGACAAAAATCATATTTGGAGTTTATAATTCAAGGAAATATAAAATAATGTATACATTAGATTAGCACCAAATGGAGAGAAAGCAGAAATACAGCATTATAGAAAGAAAAGAACAAGGGGTTTATATGACAGAAGATGAATGGTGTCGAGGACAAGATAAGCAAATGTTCCACTGGATATGTTACAGGAATAAATAGAGATTAGGCAATCTAGCACTTGTCATTTTTCTTTTCTTTCTTTTGTGTGTATGTGATCTACTAAGTTTTCAAATTTTCTATCTATTTACTTAGCACATTGGGGCAGAATTCAAACCATTAGCTCTGATCAGAGAGTAATGCTTTAACAAAATATATTGTTCTGTTTTTTCTGTTGAAGCTTTAGTATTTTTAAATTATGCAGTAAAGTAATAGAAACAATATTGCAGAATGTTCCTGTGCTGCTTTGTGGCATAAAAGTCATTTGGTTTCTCCAGCGGGTCTGTGTGTCCCTCAGGGCTCGTACCTCTGTGTAGACGATAGCAGTCATCCAAAACTTCTTGGTTGGTCTTGGAACAGCCAGCATCGCCCAAAGGAACACCAGGATGGGGAGAGCCAGGGATATCACGGAGGCGCTGACCGCGTTGTTCAACACGATGATGAAGTAGCAGACCAGCTCTGAGTTGGCAGCCAGCAGGTTGTACATGGCGAACAGCAGCTTCAGCAGGCGGCTCTGGTTGTTGTAGAACTCTCTGCTCTGTTCTAGCTCCTCAATGAAGAACTGCCTGCAGAGAGAGGGAATGGGAAGTCACAACCATACGCTTAATATACAAATATTATTATTATTCATCGCCAGTCTTTTAATAAACCTCTGCCCCTCGTGCTCACTGTCCCAGATGCCAGAACGGAAATGGGAAAAGGGGGGTTTGTGTTTTCTGCACCCTCATCCTGGAATAGGTTGCAGAATAATTTAAAACTCAAAGAACTAGAACCACTTACTGCTTTTATATATACAATGAAAGAAATGGAAGCAGGTTCCCAAAAATGTCAATGTTTCTTAAATTAACTCGGCTATGACACTTGTCTCTTAACCTTTAGTTTCTTTTAACTCGTCTTGTTCTGTGTATTTTATTTAAAACTATGTGTTTCTTATGTTGCTGCCTGTCTCGGCCACATCATCCCCGAAAAAAGAGATTTTAAATATCAATGGGACTCACCTGGTTAAATAAATATATATATTTTTTAAACGATAAAAATAAATGGCCAGAGTGAGGAAATAAAACTATTATTTCCCTCTAACACGTTTAGGCGTAAGCATCGTGGTGTTACTGCAGGTAGGCCAGGTGGTCATGTGAAAAGCAATAGCTGTGGATAACTGTTGTCTCTCTGTCGTCACACGTTTCTTTATCTACCTTTCTCCCAGAAGCTCGCTGGCTGTTCTCGAGTGTCTGTGTTGTTGTTTGGACGGTGCCGGTACGAGCGCCATGCTGCTGGATGGGGATTCTTCTGGGCTCAAGAGGTTTCCAACGCTGTTGAGCCTTGGCTTGGGGGTAGAGCGGTCTGTCGCACCCCTGCTATCCCCCTTGAGGCAGCTGAGAGTAATTCAAACACATACACACATAACATGTATGAATAGGAGAAGACAAATACACTGTTAACTGTTCTAGGGGTCAAGACTATGGAGGATTCATCCTTTATGAACATGCTCGATCAATTTCTTGGTAATTTAATAAATCTAGCATAGGCATGGCCATGTTTAAATAGGGACACGCTCCCATTACATAGTTGGTAAAAGAAGACGTGAGAGACTCTCTTCCCCACTAACCTGTGTCCGGTGGAGTCGGCATCAGTCTCGTCCAAACAAGTGTCCAGAGTGGGACTCTCACTGCCCTGAGATACCTGGTCGTCTGGTGAGTCTGCTGTTGTATTATGCTGCCAATCAGAGGGAGACATACCTGAATTAAAGTGTGTGTGTGTGTGTGTGTTTGTGCTGAGTGTTCAATTCCAAAAAGATCAACATTTGATAAACAAGAATCTCTGTTGTGTTTACCTGCTGTATCTTGTGTATGATGAAGTAGCGCTCATTGCACAAAACAGTCGACGTCTCTCTGTACTGTTTAGTCAGTAGGTTGAGCCACTGAGTCAGTCCGTCTACCATCGCCAGAACTATGGCCAGTAATAAGTGCAGGATATCCAAGATCCTCTGAACCATCTCGCCGTGACCTGCAGTATCAAGACAGACCGAGACGGGGATCAGAACCGAACACGGGATGAACCTTTACTGACTCGGAGATTCTTCTTCAAGCAGCAGAAGTCAAAGTAAATTATCCGTCTCAAGTATTTCATCTGCAAGTTGCTACTCTGCAAAAGAGACATTCCCTCTGCGCTGCACGTATGTAACATGATCGTAAGTCAGCTAAACGTAATGTAATGTATTGAAGGTGAACGGTTGGGCAGGGAAAGACAAGGTGAACCTACTGGACTCCTTTTCTTCTGGCTCCTCTGTTTGAAGACCAGGGTCCTCAAACACATCATTGTCCGCACAACCTATACACACACACACACACACACACACACACACACACACACACACACACACACACACACACACACACACACAAACACACACACAATTCATTTCCGTCGTCTTTTCTTTTAGAACAAGATATTTCTTTTTCCATTGTCATTACTGAGACATCGATATGCCATTGCAGTGGCATCTCATAAGAAGTGCCAACACTGGGTTGCAAGGGGACTGATAAGAGGAAGATAAGCTGCTGAACCTGCTGGTCCTGGACCTGAGAGTCCCATTGAGGTGCCCATGACGACGATGGCCTCCAGTTGCTTGTGCTGGACAGCCTCGGTGTGGAAGTGTACACAGCAAATGGACTGTACTTCTACAGCACCTTCTAGTTCAATTCAATTCAATTCAGTTTATTTGTATAGCCCATTTTCACAAATTACAAATTTGTCTCAGAGTGCTTTACAATCTGTACACATAGACATCCCTGACCCAAAACCTCACATCGGACCAGGAAAAACTCCCAAATAACCCTTCAGGGGGAAAAAAAGGGAAGAAACCTTCAGGAGAGCAACAGAGGAGGATCCCTCTCCAGGATGGACAGATGCAATAGATGTCATGTGTACAGAAGGACAGATTCTAGTTAAAGTGCTTTAACACTACTTTCAATTTTTCCAATTCAATTCATTCGTAGGATCTCTACTTGTCACCATTCACCCATTAATTCATACACTGATGGGAGGAGCTAACATGCAGGATGCCGCCCATCAGGACTAACCCATTCATACCCACACATAAAGGCACAACCTTCGGGAACAATTTGGGGTTAAGTGTCTTTCCCGGGGACACATTGACATGGACTGGAGGAGCTGGAGATGGAGCAGCTGAGCTGCTCTCAGGGCTCTCTTGCTTTCATACTGCTTTTGTTTGGTCCAGTTAGGTTGGCAGTTTTCTTTTTTACGGGTGTCAATTGGTGAATTTCTATCATGGGCAATATGTGTTTAAGTGATAAAGGGTGAAAACAGAGTAATAACAAAAGGATGTAAGGATATCCAACCTAGAGGTGAAAAAGCTTCCTGTTTCGGCTCAACTCTTGCTTCTCTCTCTTTCTCTTTTCTCTCGATCCTTCTCAAATGGTGTTGATGTCTCTGACGTTCTTTCAAAGCTGTTTTCACACTGGTCACCCACGCCAGGTACGCCAACTGACGGGAAAAGAAAACAAAATCAACAATACAATAGACGTTAAAAATGAGGGTGAACTTAATCAAAGATTACGTCTTTCAAACATTTTGATAAAACAACTATAATGCAGTATATAATATCTGTAATATTAGTCAATTATATCAAATCCGATATTGTGGACATGTGACTCTATTTGATACAATTCTACACAACGTCTCCTGCAGCATTAGAGCTGGTGATGGACTAGCCATGGTCTTGTTGTAGCATGACCATGGATAGTCAATCCATTGGTCCACAAACTCTGTAATGAAGGTTACATTCATGTAACCCTTGTTATATACGCACTGGTGGAGCGCTCTACTGGAATCTATGGGTAATATTTAAATTACAACCATAAGCATATCGAGCCAATTAGAACACGCAAATACTTGCCAACCTCACAATGTAAAGGGCAACACACACACACACACACACACACACGTCCTGTCTTTCCAGACCCTAAAAAGGAGCGCCGAAGGTCCAAGAGATGCCACCGTACATTTGTCCATGACACTCACACCCACCAAACAAAGCTGCTTGCACTGACATGCTCATGTAGAGTGTAGTGTGCACAGGCCCCGCAGGCATGGCAGGTGCATTCATGTGTTGGTGCGTTTTAGGGCTGTGTATTAAACAGCGCCCGTGATATCACCGGGTGGGCAGCTGCCAGAAACTACATGGCCTGCATCGCAGTCAGCACCGTGACCATTAAACTCACCGCAGCTGCAGGTGAGCACGTCCTGATTGACCAGCTACACTTAAACACATTTTAGAATATTACCAATAGATTCCAGTGGGGAGCGGAACCTGCGCGAGTAAGAATGTGTCATGCATGATGACGAACATATCAATATCATAAAGACTCCCATGGAAATGGGACTGCTACATAATTTATGGAAGTACATTTTGTGAAACGGTTGTGTCTGACCTCACAGGCAGTCTGTTTTTGGGGCTTTTGTTCTTCAGAGTCCTCTTCATCCTCACTGTCTGATTCAAACAGGTAGTACTCTCCTGAGTGGAGCACTGTGAATGAAGAACACATATTTCAACGTCCTCTAGTTCACTAGATGTGGATTACTTGATGCTAGATGAGAAGGACTACTTCAGTCGTACAGTGTGTTCGACACCTATAAGCAACTTGAGTGTTTGTCGTACCTGTGGCATGGTCCAACCACGGCTGGGACCAATTTTTCTTCCTGGAACTCTTCTTGTTTGTCGGGGTCTCTGGAATAAAGCAAGAGACGATTCAGATTGGTGGAAGTACTGCGCAGCACAATGCTAATGATGGTTGTGCTAACACAGGCTCCATCATATACTGGACCCTATGAGTAATACTCTCCCATCATGAGTAAGCATTCGCCCACTGTTTTATAAAATAAGGCCGTGGTGAGTGTAAAATAAAAATAAACTTGAGTGATACACTTCATTGCTGTTTAAAAAAAAAATCATCTGCAGATGTGGTACACATGTTTACGGTACTTTAATTAGTTTTCTGGGTTTTCTAACAGTTCGGCGGATATCTCTCCAGTCCGCCACTCCTACCAGCATTCTGACCCTTGTTAGAATCTTCACTGGTTTTGTGTCCATCTCTATGCTTCTGCTGCTTGGCACGAATTCTCTGCATCCTGAGAGGAGATGGAAGAAAAAGGAAAGGCAGAAGAAAGAATAATATTTTACTTTAACTCTCTTGTGAAATCAATTCATCATTTTTGCGTTGGGCTGATGTAAAGCCAAGTCGTCTATACCTAAAAAAGAAACTAGAGAAAAACACTTCTGATGAGGCATAAATCTCCCCATCGCGTGGCCTATTGTCCACACAAATGTACCTACTTCTCCTTCAATGAAGTGCTTTTCAGTAGGAAGCATCCTGGAGGAGACAGACGGTCCCAAACCGAGCTAATGTGTCTATAAGCGAGAGGGACGCAGACGACTGTATTTCACTTGAATCTCTTTTCTGATGTGAGATAGCGTGAGGTCAATCTTAAGCTAAGTTTACACATGTAGTGAAGCTGCACCAGAAGTGCGTGGTGCGGGCACCATGGATATCAAAATCAAACTTCAGGTAGTTGTTAGATCTTTTACTAAAGACCAACACATCAACCTCATTGAGACACAAGTAGGATTCATTCCCTGGAAACCATGACTGTCTGTACAAAATTAAAAATTAAAAAGAGGTGGACGGACAAGAATACTAACATTTCCGGCCATAGAGCCCTCACCAGATATCTGTTTGTGTTGAAGGCAACTAAACGCTTCATCTTTCCCCTTGTTCTTTAATGTACCATGACAACGCTACTCCAGAAAGCACATTTCCTCAGTCGACTACATGTGAACACTTACGATCTCTTGAGCTGAGACAGGGATTTCCTCTCAGCTTGCTGGTGGAACTTAATGTTCTTCACGATACTGGCTCTGAAGAGCCCAAACCCCCTGCAATAAAGAAGCAGCTGTCAATGCATTTGTCAACAAGTAACTGTCAATAGGAAGTAACTTTGGAGCCAATATCCATAGCAGCGTTATTTCAATAAACAAAGAAAGTGTGATAATTAGTCATCGTGGTCTGTACATTTGGGATTTATCAACAAGGCTGATATCTGTTCTTGAAGCATTTTTAAATGTTCATGTTTTCCTTGGGTACCCGAGATCTGAGAGAGGCTAATAACCTGATGAGGTTTTCACTGAAGTGGTTGTAAACAGCCTTATAGTGACATTAACTGTCACCGTAAAATGTCCATGATGAAAGTGAAATAAAACTCCAATTGCAGTGACATTGTTCTCTCTCTTTCATCTCCTTGGAAATGTTCATATTTTGTTGTCTGACAACATTAAATCAAAGTAGATCTAAAGTGACAATAAAATATTATGTGCATATTGTTGTACAGGGATGATTGATTGTGTGTACTTTTCAAAGGGAGTATGCAAAGATGTATTTAGTATTCAATATTTGTAATGAATTATGATCTTTGTAGAGATGTTGTTTTTTCACTTTGATGTTAAATGTTTTATTTAGCAGCTAAGCAGCGTTGATAAAGAAACATGTATTGTACTTTGATTTAGTGTTGTTAAAGAACACAACTGTAATACTTTTATATATTATATATAGGGATTGTACAAACCGGACAATAAAAGTAAATAAAATGTGTATACCGTTCAAAAGTTTGGGGTCACCCAGACAATTTTGTGTTTTCCATGAAAATAGAGAAATATAGAAAATAGTCAAGAGATTGACAAGGTTAGAAATAATGATTTTTAATTTGAAATATTAAAACTTGTCACTCAAAGGAAGGCCAGTTTTATAGCTTCTCTCACTAGCATAACGGTTTTCAGCTGTGCTAACATAAAAAGGGGTTTCAAGGGTTTTCTACCCCTCCGTTAGTCTTCTAAGGTGATAACACAATGTACCATTAGAGCACTGGAGATGGGCCTCTATACACCTATGTAGAGACTTCATTAAAAACAGATCTTTCCACCTAGAATAGTCATTTACCACATTAACAGTGCCTAGATTGTATTTCTGATTAATTTAATGGTATCTTCATTTTAAAAAACTGTGCTTTACTATGAAAAATAAGGACATTTCTAAGTCACCCCAAACTTTTGAACGGTAGTGTATATTATTTTATATATATATATATATATATATATATATATTATATATATATATAAAGAAATATGATAATACCAGGTGACCCCTGCATTACTTATTCCTTCAGTTCATTGTGTCTTACCTTGAGGCCTGTTTGGCAGAAGCCTGCAGCTCTGCCATCACATGAAGGAAGTAGTAACTGAGGAAGACCCTCCTCTGCAGCAATAGAAACAGAAAACAGATACTGTCCCAGATGATCCCGGCCTCTTCTACCGGCAGGCTGCAGGTCTTGTCACTCACTGATTTTGCTGCAAAGAAGCAACAAAAAAAGTGCTTGTCAGGTGTGGATCCGATTTGATAGATTTCAATGAAGCCATCTAATATAGAAAGCTTGTCAGAAAAGTATACAATGAAAAAACTTACGGTCATAGTATCCTTTGACCGTGCAAACCAGGCTGAAGAGTTGAATCACCCAACAGAAGCCCTTCTGCATCTCAAACACAAACACACATGCCAGGATCTGAAACAGAGAAAGAGAGAGAGAGAGAGAGAGAGAGAGAGAGAGAGAGAGAGAGAGAGAGAGAGAGAGAGAGAGAAATACATAATTCTGTAAGAAAAGCTATCAACCTCTGTGATTGGCTGCTGAGCTTCCTGATGGGCAGACCCCATGCTGTACGTACAGGCACCCCCACGTACTCCACCCTGACTCTCAGCATAGGGGCCCCACAAGGCCGTGATCTCATCACTCTCCCGTACTCCCTATTCATCATGACTGCACCATGCACAGTTCAACACCGTCGGGTCAAGTGAAGAAGACACGAGCAACACTGGTATAAAAAAAACTAAGGAGGTGAGATTGTGTACACTCCAACATCCGGCAAATAGCGCAGCTTTTTGTGATTCCTCGGCCTTCCTCTTCAGTGAAGACCTGACCTGGACTCACCACACAGACGGCATCCTGAAGACAGAAAAACTGCAGCTCTTTTTTTTCTCCACAGAATTATAAGGGACCCCCATCACCTCAGCCACAAACTATTCCTCCAGTAGATGGCGCTGCAGCAACTGGCCTATCTTAGTCCCTCAAAACGCTCTCAGCAGCTTTAAAAAGGTCTGAGGAGGACTCTCTTTCTCAGGAACCTGACAGGACTCATGTCTCCTCACTTTGGGACTATGGTCCTTTCAGCCCAAATTCTACATATTAAATCAATTGCATTGTTGTGACCTTTTTTATATTTAAATGTGTCGTCTGATATTTTAACTGCACCGTTGCACAACATTATCATAATGTACCAGATAGGGGTGTTTTGCTTTATAATGAACTACTTACGTTATACTCATACCTATGTAGTATGATTAAAAGTCTAGCCTCAGATTTTGTCTGACCCTTTTTCTTTCAACACTTAATTAATGTGTCTGTGACGTACCTAGATAAACCTGAGGTTGATGATCATTTCTGCTCATCCTATGCCGGCACAAATGCACCAAAATGTGCATCAAGAAGGGAAGGTACATCTTCACTTTTGCTCTACAATTACGGAGACAAAAGGTCAAAAGGAACAAAGGAGCCCTCCAAAAAGCTGCAAACTAGCAGCAAATCAGGAGCTATGGGACTTACCGATAACATATTTTTGGATACAATGACTGCCACGTTGTAGATGATGAGACAGTCCCACAGGGCGAGGCGGGTTCTGGATGATTTCACCAGCAGCCTGGTCCCGAACAGCAGAAAAAAGAAGCAGGCCAGAAGGTAGCCCAATCCAAACACAGAGATTCTGGTGGCGCCGGTGATGAAGACCACGGACAGCACAAACCAGAAGAGGTGGCGAAACACCAGCACTTTAGCCATGTCCAGGTAACTCCTGGGGGAGGACAGGAGGAGAGACATTTCACAGACCAGCTGCGATTTCAAACACAACTCTTTCTTCTTAAAAAACATTACAAAATTACGATTTTGCTATTTAATAGTGATTCAACCTGCAGCTAGATAATGAAATCAATATTATCATCTAATGTCGCTCATGCCAAATATGTTGGTATCTGTGTGTATGTTGGTTATTAAGAAGTATACAACTGCAGTACAATAATACCAGACATACATATCTACCAGAGAGCAACACTCATATTGGGCCACAATGGATATTATACTTCAGTGAACTTTATTATATTCCAGATGTGTCGTTTCTTTATCCGCTGCATTTTCATGTATTTAAATGTAGTTCCTGAATTTACCTGCAGTTGATGAAGTTGGGGGCGGGGTTAAATAGTCGACCTTCCATTGGCTCAGGGTCATCTGTGTTCTCTCCTGCCAGAACCATCCACTCCTCTGTGTGCTCACACTCAAACACCTTCCACTGCTGGGACGCACACATCAGCAGCGCAAAGTCCGCTTTGGACACACAACAAACACAATACATCATCATTATCACACCATCACCATCACCATCAACGTCACCGTCACCGAGGGTGGCTGTGGCTCAGAGTTCCTCTAGCCGTGGTTTCTCCAGTCTACGTCAATGTATTCTTTGGGCAAGGCATTAAACGCAAGTTGCTCTTTGGTCGTGTCGTATGACGTCATCGGCGTATGAATGGGTGTGAACGTCATAGTCCTGATTGGCAGGTGGTGTATGTGTGTGAACGGGTAAATGAGGACCAGTTGCCATATAAATACAATTCAATTCACCATCGTCATCATCATCATCATCATCATCATCATCATCATCATCATCATCATCATCATCATCATCATCATCATCATCATCATCAGCCTTTAACATTGACGGCTGCCTGATGGCACCCGCTGATAAATTGAATTAAATTAAAACTACTGAAGGTGCAGAAGGTGTAGCAGGACACCACGTGTGGTGTTGGTCCACCACTGTTGACAGGACAGTGTTGGACCCTAATTAGCTCATTAACCTTATCAATGTACACACAAGCGGATGTTCCTGATGCTTCTTTTTACCATTTACCATGATGGATTTGTTTTAAATGAATATTAGCTGAGAAGGTTGTTTTCATGTAAGAGGAGGGATTTTATTAAATGATAATTGTAATGTACAGGTATAAATCTTTTCTAGTCTTCTGACCACTCAAGCGATACATGTCATCATTCATTCATTCATACACTGATGGGAGGAGCTACCATGCAAGGTGGCACCTGCCCATCAGGACTAACTAACCAGCAATGTGGGGTTAAATGTCTCGCCCAAAGACACATCGACAAGGACTAGCTGAGCCAGGGACCTCGCTCTGGTTTTCTTGGTGAGTTTTTCCAGTTCTGATGTGAGGCCCCCGGGACAGAGGATGCTGCTTGTGAAGCCCTCTGAGGCACATTTGTGATTTGTATCTAGACTCAATTAATTGATGATGAAGAAGAAAACAGACTGACCCATGAGGTTTTTGGAGTTTGGCACAGTGTAGAAGTCGGGCAGGAAGATCCATTTAACGAGAGCCGAGTTAATCAACACCGGAGTGTTCCACCGCCATGGGTAGTCTACAGGGAGACAGGAAGTAGGTACATACATTACAGACAGTGGATAGATATACACACACACACACACACACACACACACACACACACACACAGACAGATAGACAGACATACATACATGTATATATATATATATACACACACACACATTAAATAATTTCACTTTTGTGTGGTCAATCATTAAATCATAGAATATTAGAGTTTACTTCTGGATTTGCATATGGAGATATTGGACAAACCATTTCAGTACTACGTAGAGAAGCAAAAGTAAGGGGTGAATGATTGATGAATCAAAATAATCAAATAGATTATCACCTAATTACATAGTATATTGCAGAAAGCCCTGATAGTAAAATTGTTTGATTTTTTATTGAGGATGTGAACTGCTGTTATAATAAAACCCTAGAACACACTTTGTTTGATTGAATGGTTTGATTAATGCCCACAATGTATTGCTTTAGCTCAGTATAAGAACATAATTACATACTGAAGTGTCAACTTTGTATTAATTTCCCTAATAGTGTAAATTCTCTGATATGGCGGAGCCCAAGAGAAGGTTGTGTGTGAGTGCATATGCTTGTATAATATTGGGGGTCTTAAAAACTCTTCCATCTACAAAAAGGGACAGGCAAGAAAAACAAAATCTGGAAACCGCTAGATTATGGACAAAAATACAATATGTATAATATATCTCAAAAGAAAGACTTTCACTTACAGAGGGTCTACGTGCTCTACGACACCAACACATGTTGCCCTCTACATTTGCTCTTATCTGACTACCAGGACTCACCGATGCAGAGAGCAGGCGGCATGCCCACACACAGGAGGTACTGGTAGATCATGAAGATGGACAGAAAGAGACAATATTTGGGCCAGATCCTGGCAATAGCTGCCCGCCGCCGCCTCACCAAGATGGCTACCAACCAACATCCATGGATTATCACCAGGAAGTTCATCCGCTGGCCAATCACATTCACCGTCATCAGGAAACAAATCTTACAAAAGAGGAACAAAGAGGGCACATTTTAGGAGATTTAAATTACATTTGTAATTTTACCACTTAATTTGTTTTTCCTCAGACAAAACAATGATTATTTGGAACAGACTGTGAAACATTAGTCCGTCGTCTTCCTCTATGTAAAAATATTTCCAATACAAAAAAACATTACATCAGTTCTCCTTAAATAACTATCCGTATTAAAAGTACTTTACTAAAAGTGAGCTACCTCTAATCCAAACTTGTAGAAGGTGTAGTTGAGCAGGTACTTGAGGCAAGGTATGAGGCCCTGGTCTAGAGTGTCCCTGGTGGCAGCAGGGAACAGAGCCGGGATGGCAGGCGGAGACCGTTGGAGCTGGCGGTAGTGGTGAGTCTGGTGACGATTCACCGTTGCCTCAAAAACCAACAACATCAGCACTATTAAGTGATTCTGAAAGAAAAAATCAGGACACTCATTTTTATTTTGAATTCAATGAATGTGCTACTTTACGGGAAAAGCGGACACAACACACAAGATAAATGAACATTAAGATGACATGAGTCAATTCATATATCGTTTTTTTTTCTACCAAAGGGAATTACTCTGGAATACAAACAGTAGTATCCATAACTTCAGCTTTCTAACTAAAGCCACATTGTTCCCTGAGGAAACATACATGTGTTTACCTTGCTGTACCCCAGTACTGTGGCATCTTTCCTGATGCCGAACCATTTGGCTGGGTCCACCGGCTCCTGGTACAGAGAGGAGTTCACCATCTCTTCGGGTAGCAGGTTGGTTTCATTTATTAAAGGCTGTGAGAAGAAAAGAAAGAAAGAAACAAGTTTAATGCTGGCTTGAGGAAAGATAATCCAATTTTCAATTTGTTTATCTTCACATTCAATGATAAATACATAAATAAATATAAATAAATACATATTTCCTTCAGCATTTTCCGGAAAAAGTATGGACAAAACAAAACCTGCTCTCTGCCGATGTTTTAATTCTAAATGATGATCCGTCATTGATGATACAAAATCTTGGAGAAAACTTTTAGTCGGCTGCCGAGAAGTTATTACTCTTGACGGGGAAGCGTCACCATAAAGTTATAATTATTACACACCGTTTCTCTGGAAATCTCTAAAGTGTGTAGTACAACCTGGAGGAGAAAATTGATGTGTTACGGTATTTTGGCCTCACTGCTCTTACAGTAAAGTCATTTGTGACAATTAAAACAAGCACAAGCATATTATTTTCCAAAATAATGATAACAAATAACGTTGTGTACCTTGCTACTGTTGCAAAGAGACATCCTTTGTGTGTCACTTACAATTTTCTTACGAATTATTGATACGGGGTTAAGTGCCTTGCCCAATGACACATCAACATGGACTAGCAGAGCCTCAGGTTGAAGGCCGACCCGCTCTACCTCTGATCCACAGTCGCCACCAGATGATGAGTAGCGGGACGCTGAGCACGGGGTCAGTACTAGAAACTAACACTAGGTGCTGCTCTACTATTTACAATGAGGTATAAATAAAAAAAAAAGAAGAAATTATGAAAGCTTGCTAGAAATGGCTCCAATCTGATGACTCACGAGCAGCCTTAGAGAACAATGCTGACGAGAGGAAACACAACCGAGTACAGGAACGCACAATACAATAAAGCAGCACAGAAGATATTGAAGCAGAATTGAGTATTATAACATTGCGGTCGTCTATATTGCTCGGGCAGAAAACTAATTCTTTGCATTTAATATGTGCATTACTATATCCACACACACACACACACACACACACACACACATATATATCCTCCCACTTTTTAAATTGATTGTTGGAACTTGAAGTTGATTTATTGATAATCATTAGTTGATATTCCTGTGACTGATTTCTGCTAATACAAACATAACATCAACGTGTACTGTGGATGCACAGTGTGTGTCTTACCAGGCTGCAGTTACTGGAGTACTCAACGGGGTTGACGACACTGAGCTGGTACAGCATCTTACACACGATGATGACACACACCCAGACCGTTGA
Organism: Liparis tanakae; assembly: GCA_036178185.1. NCBI lineage: Eukaryota > Metazoa > Chordata > Actinopteri > Perciformes > Liparidae > Liparis > Liparis tanakae. The sequence goes on from CM070100.1 coordinate 12,705,988, forward strand.
CAGACAGGAAGCCATGGGCCCGAAGCGACTGTAGGGCATCGCCAGAGACCACAGCACCACCAAGACCAGGTTCATGACGGATGGCTGCACAGAAACAGGTCTTGCATTTAGCTCAGAATGTACTATGTTTAATAATGTAGGATGTTTAAGAGCGTTATGTAAAATATCATATGTGCAGATCATTCAACTCTCAGACAAACTCCAAAACAAGCCATTATGAACATTCATATACTGATTGGAAGACGGTGCTCTACAATATTGGCCTAATTCATCCAGCACATTTGTAGAAGAGGTTCTTCAGATTTCTGTAATTGTGGGCCTCCAAAACAGACGGACAGACAAATAGTTTACCTCTTCGAGTGAAACCCACACGGAGAAGAAGGCCACCATCTTGAGGATGTGGAGCTCCAGAAGCCTCCAGAGAAACACTTGAACTTGTGTGAGAGTGTCAGAGAACCGTCTGGACAGCACCAACAACCTGTCCATCACCAAGCCCCACTTACTGGGCATCAACTCCACTGAGCCACGGGGAGAAGGGATGGATGAACAGCAAGAGGGAGAGGTTCGGGGGTAGAGGAGAGAAAAAAAAACAATTGTGAGTTGACTCACAAAGAAATACAAGATCATCAAAAGATAACAAATAAATAGATGTTCATACCAGAAAACACACTCAAAATGCATATTGCCAGCAACACTGTAGCAGACGTGTCCAATCCACACTAAATCCATCCACTGTTCTCAAACAGCTGTCATTTTAATTCATCAATTATTATGTTTCTCCCATAACTGCTTCGGCTGCTGTAGCATCATACTCTGTGCTCACACCTATGGATGCCTGCAGCTTCCACAGGTGTGGAGCAAAGTGACGCAGTGCACCGGTTTAGCATCAGAAACAACCACTAGGTGCTGCTCAACTATTTACATCCACGTATCACTCAAAGCAAGAAGCTTTTAAAAGTTATTCTTGTAACTTAAATGGGATTTACTGATAGACATAATTGATAGTCATATACCTATCTACCTATTTATCCTCCAGTAGAGTACATTAATATTACTGTAGTGTCAGGACATGTGCTGTTGTTGCATATGGGTCTTATCAGGTTACAGTTATTAACACAGCTCCATATCATATTCATAGCTTGAAGGCTCAAAGCCATCTAGGGGTCATCCCCATATAGAAAGGCCAGTGGGCATTGCATTTCTGTCATAATGCAAATATCCATGCAATGCTGCAAGCAAAACAACATTAAGCTGTTTTAGTTATGGGGTATTGGTCTATAAAATGAGGTAATGGTCCTGCTCAGTGAAACATTTACTGGAATACAGTTCCTGACTATTGTGGTGAACATCTGAATGCACACCTGAGAAATACAAATGATTTAAAATACGTCATTATACATATATTTTTCTCAGTTTGCAGAATGCAATAGTTCAGGATGGTGTCAGTAAGTAGTTTGCAATCATAAATATGGGACATTAAAATGACTCATTTGTCTATAATTGTAAAATGGGGTTTTAATATAAACTGCCACCTGTTGTTTTTTCACCTTCATCTTCAGATTCCTCATCAATGTTCGTCAACAGGTCTTCCTCTTCAAAGTTCATTCCCACATGACCGGAGCCAATCCGCTCCGTCCTCTCACTGTGCTTCTTCCTGCAGCAGGTAGATTGTCTCATTAGTTCTCGCAAAAGGAAATACACATATATATATATATATATATATATATATATATATATATATATATATATATATATATATATATATATATATAATGATGTTTCCATCCAGAGAAACATGTTTAAAGTTGTTATAACAGGACATATTATACATACCATTAGATAAATGAAAAACAGACAATATATATATATATATATATATACACAGTATATGTATATGTATATATATGCTATACCATGAGATGAATTAAAAACAAATATTATATATATATATATATATATATACATATATATAAATAATATTTGTTGTTGTTTATTATATATATATATATATATATATATATATATATATATATATATATATATATATATATATATGTATGTATGTATGTATGTATGTATGTATGTATATATATATATATGAATGAAAAACAGACATACTGACTGATTTTCATTCATCTCATGGTATGTCAAATGTGTCTTGTTATAAAAACTTTAAACGTGTTTCTCTGGAAACATCATCAGGTGTTTGTTCTGCTAATTAAATTATCTCAGAAGAAGTTATTTAAATCCCACTGGTAACTAAACCCACACCAAGATATTCGGTTCTATTAAGGCATAAGTGACAGATATGATAGCTGGCACCTTGGAGAATACTTATACCACCATTCCCCTGTGGCTTTAAATAAGGTGTCAAGTGATGAGTACGAGTGAGACGGTTGTTGATAATGATTGCCTAGGTACTGCATTCATCTCATTGTTGGACTCGATCGGCTTCCGTCACAGAGTGCAGAAACCCACTCACAGCTTTGGCCACACGCTTGATCTTGTTCTTACATATGGCGTTGACATTGAGCATTTGAAGGTCTTCCCACAGAATCCTCTTCTGTCAGACCACAACCTTATAACTTTTGAGTTTATACTACCGGAGTGTACACCGTTAGTCAAAAGTTTCTCCACCAGATGTCTAACTGACAGTGCTGTAGCTAAATTTAAAGAAACGATTCATTCTGCACTTGATTCAATACCATGTCTCAATATAACAGAGGACTCCTGGTCTAACTTTAGTCCGTCCCAGATTGATCATCTTGTTGATAGTGCCACAGGCTCACTGAGAATGACACTGGACTCGATAGCCCCTCTGAAGAAGAAGACAGTGAGGAAGAGAAGGTTTGCTCCCTGGTATAACCCTCAGACCGGTAAACTAAAGCAAACGTCACGAAAGCATTTGGCATTCAACTAATCGGGAAGAATCCCGCTTAGCTTGGCGAGATGGTCTTAAAACTTATAAGAAGGCCCTCCACAATGCCAGAGCAGAATATTACTCATCAGTAATAGAGAAGAATAAGAACAACCCTAGGTTTCTCTTTAGCACTGTAGCCAGGCTGACAGAGAGTCACAGCTCTGTGGAGCCCAGTATTCCTATAGACCTCAGTAGTAATGACTTTATGAACTTCTTTAATGAGAAGATTTTAACTATTAGGGACAAGATTAATAATCTCTTGCCCTTAACCAGTGCCAATCTGTCCTCAAGTGGAATGGCGTTGGAAACCGCTGTATGTCCTGGTGTATATTTAGATGGCTTTTCTCCCATCAACCGTGACCAATTATCTTCAATGGTTTCTACTTCTAACACGTCTACCTGTCTCTTGGACCCTATCCCGACTAGGCTGCTTAAAGACGTTTTGCCTTTAATTGGCAGCTCTCTTTTGGATATTATTAATGTGTCTTTGTTAACAGGCCACGTACCACATTCCTTCAAAGTAGCTGTAATTAAACCTCTCCTGAAGAAGCCCACTCTGGATCCAGAGGTTTTGGCTAACTACAGACCGATCTCTAACCTCCCCTTCCTCTCTAAGGTCTTTAAGAAAGTGGTCGCAAATCAGTTGTGTGACTTTCTACATCAGAATAGTTTATTTGAAGTGTTTCAGTCAGGATTTAAAGATGCAGAAAAAGATGCAGAAAAATTGGTTCACACGTTCGTTACTTCGAGACTGGATTACTGCAACTCCTTATTATCAGACTGCACTAATAAGTCTCTTAGGTCCCTCCAGTTGATCCAGAATGCTGCAGCTCGTGTTCTCACTAAAACTAAGAAAAGAGATCACATCACTCCTGCACTAGCTGCTCTGCACTGGCTCCCTGTAAAATCAAGAATCACTTTTAAAATTCTTCTCTTAACTGCGTTCTCTTAACTGCGCTCGCTAATTCTTCTCTTAACTACGCTCACTAAATGCGGGGCTACTTGTAGTTCCTAGAGTCTTAAAATGTAAAATGGGAGCCAGAGCCTTTAGTTATCAAGCTCCTCTTTTATGGAACCAACTTCCAATTTCAGTCCGGGAGGCAGACACAGTCACCACATTCAAGAGTAGACTTAAGACTTTCCTCTTTGACAGAGCTTATAGTTAGGGCTGAATCAGGTTCACCTGGTCCAGCCCCTGGATATGCTGGTATAGGCTTATAGCTGCTGGGGACGTTTAGGATGTACTGAGCACCTCTCTCCTCTTTTCTTTCTCCTATGGATGAATCTTCATCTCTCCATCACACATGACTAACTCTGCTTCTCCCCGGAGTCCTTCTGACTTCACGTCTCATGGGGTCATCTGACCCTATGAGACGGCATAGATCCTATGTGCCTGATGGACCATCGATGGTTGGATCGTGAGTTCCTGTCACCAGCTGTGCCACTGCCGTGCTGGGACTCTGCCTACTCCTCCACTTGGGAGGTCTCCAAACTCTCCATCGTGGAATATGCCTAAATATGAACTATTGATAAACTCTGTCAGATTCCTTGAATGTATTTTAACTCTAAATCTGTCCTTCTGTACACATTACATCTATTGCACCTGTCCATCCTGGAGAGGGATCCTCCTCTGTTGCTCTCCTGAAGGTTTATTCCCTTTTTTCCCCCTGAAGGGTTATTTAGGAGTTTTTCCTGATCCGATGTGAGGTTTTGGGGCAGGGATGTCTATGTGTACAGATTGTAAAGCACTCTGAGACAAATTTGTAATTTGTGAAACTGGGCTATACAAATAAACTGAATTGAATTGAATTGAATTGTATTACTTGTCTATAGGTGTAACATGCTCCAGGTCAGTGATCCTCATGAAGGGCTTGTGGAAGTAGTGCAGCTGTAGAATACAGGCCAACAGGAAGAAACCGGGGATCAGAATACTGCTGAACAGTTCAGACAGAGCAAACGTCTCCAGACCAATCGCTGCCAACCTGAGGGGGACAGAAGGGCGCGATTACAAACGGTAAATGGGACATGGACAGACATTTATATAGTGCTTTCTAGTCTTCTTCTTCTCCCAACTCAAAGTGCTGTACACTACATGGCAATGCACACCCATCAATACACATATGCATACAGTGATGAGCGAGCCAGTCTCATAGTATTTAGTTGTCTTTTATTCCTACATTAGCCTACTGAGTTTTGTTGCCGTGGCAGTGGGAGGTGTTTAGGCTCGGCTGCAGAGTGGGTGGAGCCAGGGGGGGTTCAGGGAACAGTGTCAAGCCCATGTCTAATCAGTCTCAGCTGGTGGTTGATTGCTAATCAGCCCCAGCTGGGGCTAATCTGTGTGCGTATGTGTGTGTCTCCATAAAAAAGCAGTAGGGACTGAGGAGCGGGAGAGTGGAGAGCAGAGGCACGGTCTCCAATTACAATACAATATATTACCAAATATCCCTCTTGTATGCCTATCCTTTGGTGCTTGGGGGTGAAACCTACGGGTGACAGCCATGAACCTCTTACAGTTGCCCATCAAATCGTGAAGGCCATGAAACTGTACACGTTGCTCACAGAGCGGAAGGAACACGGGCAGAGTAAGAACCCAACAGTTCAGACAAACATAAACCTGCCTAATTACCTTCTTCTGCTTTGCAGTGGTGCTCTGGACATTTTTGGTGTGTGGGTTACGATGCAGTTTAATTAATCCTTCACACATGGGTCATGTTTGAATATCATAGCACTTTCTATTTAATCTAGAAATCATAATTGCATATCCAGCGCTTTAAGTGATCTTTCGACCACTTAAAGAGCTTTAACACTACAATCATACACTGGTGGGAGGAGTTATGGTTCCACCTGCCCATCAGCAGTAAGTAACATTCATACACCACAGACACAGCTTCGTGGGCAAATTTGGGGTTAAGTGTCTTGCCTACATCGACATGGGGATCGAACCACCGATCCTCTGATTGCAGGACGACTCTGATCTACCACAGAGCCACAGTCGCCCCTACACGAAGAACACATGAACGATAACAGAACCAGTCTACTGCGGAAAGAGAAGCAGAGATAGAGAGGCATCAGCAGAGGGAGAGGGAGGCACTTTAGTAAAATAACGTACTGTTCTTCAGTAAAACCAGTACAGTTTCTCCAGTATCCGGGGAAGTCTTCAAACTGGTAAGTGTAGATGGATATCAGCACCAGCATCGTGTAGGCGACAACAAGCCACCAGAAGAGCTTCAACAGACGTCTCCACAGAGAATAGTAAACCTGGAAAATCGGATATTAATCACTTCATGGACAATATTTCTGGAATTAACATGTAGGGTTTGCAGCCAAATTGTCAAAACTCAAATTGTGGTCAAAAGACAAGAAACAAAAGAGAGAAAAATACTGAACTTGCACTAAAACATTATTCTAGAATTGAGAATTACTTTTCTTAAAGTATCCGGTGAGATATCTAAATAAAAAAATACAAATTATGGTGTTCTGTAGGCCTGTTCCTACCTGATAGAGGCAGAGGCAGAGGAGGAACAGCAGCATGTAGATGATTTTGTATCCGACCAGTTTTCCAGCAAAGGACACCATGATGAACATCCCTCCACACACATAGATCCAGTATTTGGCATGACTGCTCATCAACATGCCTCCCAGAACCTTGAGCACTGACTCCTCACCAGCCCCCTCTTGACAAGGATGAGGGATAAAGGAAGAAGGGTTGGATGTCGAAGGTCAAATGTCAAAGGAAAAGTCATGAAAAGATGCAAAACAGCGTTAAATAAAGATGTGTCATGCTCTGCAGAATAGAAACACATTTAATCACTTTCGTGAATTGTGGTAAATATTTAATACTGTTGATATATTTTAAATTTTTATTTTCTACCCGTTATACTTCCAGAAGACATTGTTATAATATCAAGATAATTGAATGTTAATAGTTAAAAACTGTCAATAGTTTTTAAAGTTGTTGTTTTTTTCCTCATGAAATCTGCATGGTACGTGGATATGTTTTAATGGCTAGAAACAGATACGTTGTTTTCTTCGTTTGTTTGTTTGTTTGTTTGTTTGTTTGTTTGTTTGTTTGTTTGTTTGTGTGTGTGTGTGTGTGTGTGTGTGTGTGTGTGTGTGTGTGTGTGTGTGTGTGTGTGTGTGTGTGTGTGTGTGTGTGTGTGTGTGTGTGTGTGTGTGTGTGTGTGTGTGTGTGTGTATAAGTGTAAAAGACGTCTGACCTCCTGTCGTGACCTCCTGTAGGGGTGTGGTCATTTTCCTCTTCCTGGTGAAGTTTTCCTTCACTGATTGACGTACTAACAACCAGAAGGTCAAAGTAAACAGGAGCTGGAGAGAGAGGGAGACAGAGAGAGAGAGAGAGATAGAGAAAAAGAGAAAGAAAAAAAGCAATAATTCAGTTCACTTGGTTTGAGAAAGGAATCTCTGAAAATTAAGCTGTGAAATCAATATAATTATTTTGGGCCTATTTAATAAAACCATTGCAAATTAGCATGAGGGAAAACAAGACTCAGAGCCAAACTTTGGGTCAATGACGTAAAACAGCCAAGAATCAGCTGATCAACAATGTAAAACCTGTTGCCCGGCTGTTTATGTCAAGGAATAGAGTACAGAGGGGTTTTCTCTCTCTTTGAACTTGTAATGTATTTAAGGAGAGCACACTTGGGCTGGTGCTGTGTGACGGAGCGTAGGCTTTACCGGTTATAACAGCATTTAACAGGAGTTGAAGTGGTGATATTGTTAAGAAGACCCACGCTGTACTAACTGAGCTCTTACTGCATGTGTGGAGAGATGAGCCCTCCTACGTATACTCTGCCAGCAGCCAGTGATGAAACATATACAGAATGTCACGATAAAACACAACTTTGACTTCATCGAGTCCCCCCCCCCTCCCGGTATCTACTCTCTCATCTTACCATAGCTCCCAGTCTCAAACAGGGGTGCTGGGCTCTGTCTAGTCCCAGTTGCCTGAGGCTCATGGTGCCCACGGTGGTGGGCAGCTCGGGCTGCAGCTCCATGGCCCAGACGTACTGCAGACAGCACAGAGCCAGGCCGTAGAGCAGGATGAAGGGGGAGCACAGGGTGGCTGCGTGCCGTCTGCAAAGCGACACAGCAAACTATCAGCAGCGGCATGTGTCACTGTCAAACTGAAGATGTATTTGTTTAGTTTAACAAAACCAAAACCAAGCCATATATTTAGGAATCAGGTAATGCAATCACCAAGCAACCATGAAGAAAACGGTACCATTTAAAAGGTAATCAATCAGTGAGCCCGACAGGTACCTGGCACGCAGCATCCAGATGAGACACGCCCACAACAGCAGCACAAAGGTCAGCCAGCTGTGGTATGTGATGCTCCAAACCTGGACAGCATGGAAACAGCACATGAGAAAGTTGTCGTTGTGTGTTTTTTTTTTTTGTATGCGGGTCATCAGGAGACAACGGTGCCAAAACCTGTCGATGATATTAAAGTTTACGACAAGTAACTTTCATTTTGTGTTGGTCTTAAGTCTCCAGGGGAGTCTGCGTGATTTCCCCTGATTTTGTCCAGAATCGGAGGTACCGATGACAGGCATAAAGAATAACGGTATAGAAATAGTCCATCTTCTCACTGATGGTCTTCATTGCTTTTGAATGTCATACAGAGGCATCAGTATTACATTGAGACTGATTCATGACCAGTCAACAGTTCCTCACAGTCACTTTAACTGATTGAGTGATCAATAGTGTTCCTTGAGTGGACAGCAAAGTGTACTGCATTGGTCTTTTATCATATATTAGCTTCTTAAATAAATGTATGAGGCTTATAGGCTGCTTGGGGATGTTTTAGGATGCACTGAGCACCTATCTCCTCTTCTCTCTCTCCTTATGGATGAATTTACGTCTCTCCATCCCACATTACTAACTCTGCCTCCTCCCTGGAGTCGTTAACTTCATGTCTCATAGGTTCCTTTGGACCTGGCTGTGTCTGATGCCTCCTGTCTGGTGGGCCGGCCTCCTAGAGAGGGATCCTCCTCTGTTACTCTCCTGAAGGTTTCTTCCCTTTTTCCCCTGTGAAAAAGTTGTTTCTAGTTTTTCCTGATCCGATGTGAGGTCAAAGGTCAGGGATGTTGTATGTTTACAGATTGTAAAGTCCTCTGAGGCCAATTCGTAATTTGTGATATTGGGCTATATAAAATAAACTGAATTGAATTAATTGAAATTATGGTTTATTTGGGATAGTTACCATCATGGCTATGAGAGCACAGACGTAGCTCTGCTGCATCACCACCTTCCCCAGCATGAAAAACGGGCTTTCACTCTGTTGAGAGCCACTGGAGGCTCCTTGAGCACCTGCCAAGAACAACAACAGACCAACACTGAGAAAGATCAAGATAACGCCATGAATCATCATATCTGAGAAGTCAGGTTTATTACAGCTTGGCTGTTATATTTACCTTCGCATTGAAAATGCAGAAGATAATGTTTTCGCCGGCGTTTGTGAATATGTCCGTCCGTCCGTCAGTTATTCGTCTAAATCAGACAAAACTGAGCCGATTCTTATGAAACTTAGTGGGATGATTGGTCATGACCCAAGGAACAATCGATTAGTTTTTGGGAGTGATTGGGTCAAAGGTCAAGGTGAAAAACTTGTTATTCGTCTAAATCAGACAAAACTGAGCCGATTCTTATGAAACTTGGTGGGATGATTGGTCATGACCCAAGGAACAATCGATTAGTTTTTGGGAGTGATTGGGTCAAAGGTCAAGGTCAAGGTCACAAAAAGGTGAAAAACTTGTTATTCGTCTAAATCAGACAAAACTGAGCCCATTCTTATGAAACTTGGTGGGATGATTGGTCATGACCCAAGGAACAATCGATTAGTTTTTGGGAGTGATTGGGTCAAAGGTCAAGGTCAAGGTCACGAAAAGGTGAAAAACGTACATTTGCGATATCTCGGTTAATTGGCATCCGATTTGCGTGAAACTAGTGCCAAATTGTTCATAATTCAATCTTGTGATATGCGAAGGTATGCGCTCTACCGAGTGCCCATTCTAGTTATAATTGTGTTCATTATTTCTCTCAGCTATGATAACAATGTACTTATAAAGTTAATCGCCGGGATCAGAGAACACAATGACATCACTACAACAAATTCAGACGGATAAAGAAAAGAGGAGCAGGCAGACACGGAAACAAACTATTTATCCAGATCATACAAACCGCTTTATCTCTGGGGTTTATTGTTCATTTTCCTTTTCTCTTCTCCAGAAATGGGACCAACCTGAGAGCTTTCTGTCCAACCTGTCTGATGGTCTTGACCTTTTGTGATGTCACTGTGTTCCCAAATCTAAGCAATCAACTTTAGGGAATACTGTAACACACTGTCAAGTTCCCGGAGTTATTATTTCCTTGTTTTCATATTTCTGTCATGTGTGGGTTTCCTGTTTTATTTTGTCATTCACCTCTCCCTCTCGTTTTAGATCACTGCACTTCCTGCCCCAGTGTGTTTCCTGCCAGTGGGATTGACCCAATCCCATTGTCCCCCCTAAGGCCTTGAATCCTGAACTCTCAAGGACTTATGTGATGTCACTTGGCAAAGGGTTGAGAGACTGGAAGGGCTTAACACAAATACCAATGGGACAGCACTTTGCAGCTATATCAATAATATTGACAACATCATATCCTGTTAATTTCAATTGTGGGTATTTATTTTATATTTTATACTCCCTGATCCCAACGTATTGTGGGACAGCCCTAAACCCTCACGGACTTTGTCCCCCCTAAGACCTCAAACCCTGAACCCTCAATTGTCTGTATTTATTTTATACTTTTTTTCTGGAGTCTTTACTCATGAGATGAGGTCAAATAATAATAAAATAGACAATATATACATATATATATATATATATATATATATATATATATATATATATATATATATATATATATATATATATATATATATATATATATATATATATATATATATATCATTTTTGCTTGCATTCCTCTAATTTCGTTTTTATTTTCCAAATGTAATCCTCAATCTTGTGGTGTAAATGTAATTTATCGGGGTGAACACCCACGTGCCGTCCTCTTTGTTTACCTTCTCTTTTTTTCATCTCCATGCTTCCATTGGAAACTGCGTGTTTAACGTCACATTGCTATGAATTGTGGGTAATTGTGCATCTAATGCTGACTTACAGAAAGGGTTCATAAAAAGCTAAACTACAAAATTAAGGCAAAACATCAACATTATAATTTAATAGATACCTGTTGTATGAACTGATCTGGTATTTCTAAGATTATTTTAATAGAAATCAATTCCACATTTAAAAAATATTAAATTTACAGCAGAGTTCTAATAGTCTTGCCCATTTTTTCTTGATAATAGCTCTTGCCCCCCTGTGTGCTATTTCGGTGCCTGACACTTGTAAGTGACATCTTATTAATTTTTGATATTGTTAAAAAACCTGATGAAAATGACTTACTCTTAATTGTCAAATGAATGTATAATCATCTAAATCCTGAAGAGATTGTCCACAGTTGTAAAGATGTTTTAGTTACATGGATCATTTCTGTAAAGAGTTTAGCGTTTGATACCCGGATCCGGCTCCTTCTCTCCAGCCATCGTTCCTCTTCTGCTGCTTTCTGAGCCCATCGACAGCAGCATGAGCTGAAACACACCAGCACCAAAACAAACAATTTAGTGGACATTTGAATAGTTATTAAAGAATGGGACTTTTTCTTCACCATTTCATTCCACTTCATAAAACTCTTAGGTGTTGAATAAGAAACAATTCATCCATACTCTCATTGTAGTTTCTTAAAAGGGTTAACATTTGAATTACTTTACTACACATAGAGAAATTAATATTTACCTGTGTGTCATCTTCATAATCATGTGTCTGTTGGTTCCATGACCGTAAACCTACAATCTCCTCCTCTTCTATTTTCTCCTTGACCTGCTGAACACACAGATACAGCATCTGATAAGAAACACATGTCCACAAATACGCTATACAATCATTGTGCCAAAGTTAAACATTTAAAGAGCTCTTGTGCTTCTTTCAAAACCAAAACAGCAATAAAAGTGGAAAAAGCAGAACCCTTTCATTGGACGCGTGGAAATTTACTAAAATAGTTGACAATTAAAAATATAAAATATTTTTATTTATTTAAATCTGAATTTCTGATCAAGGAATAAGTAAACACAAATAAGTGGTGCGGTCAGATGCCGACTTGTTGTTTTCTTTGTAATGCTCCCTGCTATGGACAGATCTCAGTAGTGATGAAGAAGTAGCAGTTACCTGGTTCGGGGTTCCATGATACCCTGTCTTGATAACTGTTGTTATGGTAATGTAGAGGAGAAACAGTATTCCCGGGTTAACGTAAACTGGCCAATCATGATCCGCATTCAGGTTCAGGTCATAGGGTGAGGAGCAGTTTCCTGGTATGATGATGGCCTTTAGCCCAAAGAGTCTGGACATAAAGGAATACAAAGGGAACGAGTGAGAAGGGTTAGGGATCAAAACAACAGGAGGCACTTAGTTAATGACATTTTGAACAAAATGCTTATTAATACTGTTGTGAACAGAGGTATGTACGGCAGCTGAGATATTAGAATACGGTAACGGTGGAGCACCGAAGTGGAGCTATTAAAATAATCAGAAGTCTTTTTTGTCGGCCCCGTTCTGTCATGATCTTGTTTTTGTGGTTTTAGTTTGTTTCTGGTGGTATTTGAACATTCACGGTCATATTTTGTGTTCCTGTCTTTATGGTGCTACTTCTGTTTGTCACGCCTCGTCTTGTTTCTTAGTTAAGTCTCTTTATGTCAGTCATTTCAGTATTTCCTGTTTCATTTGGTGTTACTCACCTTTCCTTTCAGACCACTACACTCCCCGCCTTTCTGTGTTTGTCTGCCTGCCCCTGATTGACTGCACCTGTGTCTAATTAGCATAGTGTAACCCGCTGATTGGCTCATTGATGCAAAGAATACTATTGACCCATCTAGGATCAGAGTGTTAGATGAGTATGGGTCAAGGAAGGTCACTTTCTGTATGTGACCAACATATATATATATATATATATATATATATATATATATATATATATATATATAACTTGCATAACTGATAAGTGAATTGTTTGTTGTCGACTATACAATATGCTAGCCACTGTCGCATGATAGTTTTACTTCGGTACGCAGCTTCATAGACGATACCATTACAGACACACACCCCACGAGTGTGAAGCATATGTAAAGTTCAGACTTAGTCCTAAATAAGTTGTGGAGTAACAACCCTAACACATTAAATCACATTTGACAACTGAATCACTCATACAAATGATTGTTTGGTAATTCATTCTCGTGGAATTGGAGGAGCAGGCAGCGTGAGCCGAGCTCTACTCGGTAAAAATAAGTATTGGGTCAAATATAATGCTACCATGATTTAAATCAGATATAAGAAGGAATTCTGACCTGTGTAACTGTTGCTTAAGTTACATAATGAAAACTACTTGGGACAAGATCATTTTTGTTAATCAAATTAAGTATTTAAATTTGTTTTAGTATTTTTAATAAACATTTATTTTCTATTCATTTGATGGTTTACATTGACTTCGGAATGGTTAACATTAGGCCACGCATTTGCTATTTCTACCTCTTCAGAAGCATTTATAGTAATGTTATATATACTGTACCATTAATGTCCATGCTTTAACATTATCCTGATGTACATTTTAAAGTTGATAAACCACTAACTTTGCATTTTAGTGTGGAAACGTGTGATTTATCCCAAATACGTCACGTCTAATCATCTATTTAGTTGATCAGACTTCTTACTTCTCGTGATGATCACTATGGAGGCTTTTTCCTTTTCTTGTGAGTCACAACTATGAATATGTATAGAAATATATACACACACACACTGTGCTGACAGCAAGGTAACAGGAACAGATTCCTGGCAAGAACCCAGGTGCTGATAGATGAGAGAGCAACTAGAGGTGAAGACATACGTAATGCTGCACTGCGATCACCTTTCTGCTATTCAGCGTCAGACGAGGGGACAAAACATCAGCTGCAGGCTGGTTGCTCGTCATTCCACACATACCGCTCCAGAAATCACACTGTCCTCACATTCCTCGGCTCTAACACACACATTCTGTTTTCTCCTCTTTAAAGTCACACACAGATTCCACATTGCAAGGGAAGCACACTATTAATAGATATTAAGGGTTTCCTGGGGAGGAAGGAACATGAGCTTGAAGCCCGCCGGCCTCCAGAATATCACATGGCATTGTCTACATTGTGACGACAGCAAAGAACATGACGGAAGCAGAGAGGCCTTTCTAGGTCAATATTTAGTGGAGCAGTAAAGGAGTGATTTGGAGATAAAAAAAAGTGACGATGCTCCTTTAGAAATGCGTGAATGGCATATTGCAAACCTGTCTTCACTCCAAATTCATGAAGACATACTGAGCTTTCAACTAACTTCATCGTAACCAATCCACATCAATATTATGATCAGAGAAACTGATAAAAAGAGCGAGAGTCTGCACAGGGCGGGTAGAATAGGTAAAAGAAACCCAGGAGACCGTGTCCTGTGTAACTTATGAAAACTATTTAAGGGATGTTGTGTAACAAGCAGTTATTTTAGTTAATCAAACAAATCTGAACCCAAACTATGATCCTTCCCTGAACCTAAGCGAGTAGTTTTACCTAAACCTAACTAGGCTGTGTTGGTGACTATAGTAAACCTTAAAAAAAAGGAAATCTATGGAAGTACATTTAAAAAAGAGACTAATGAGTTAAAAAGTGACGCAAAGGGGATGTCATGGACACGTAGTGCCGTGGACTAAGCTGCAGCATTTAATGAACTGGCTGTGAGAAACTGTTGCATATCGATGACGTGGCACTTTTTTTGCAGCTTGCTGCAAGTTGAACATTTGCTTGCTGCAAAGTCAGTTTTTAGACAGAGACAAATGATAGCTGTAGCTCGGGAATATTTTTGGAACTGCGAAAATAAGCTATCCAGGCACAGTGAGGGGGCGCTGTTTTTACTCACCAGTGACTCATGGGTCTCACATGACTTTAGTGGCCTATAGTTAAACTGGGATACAAAAGGTGGAATCATGGGTGGAAGAAAATTGATCTCATTCCAGAGTATACAGTAAAATAAAAGTGAAAAGGACTAATTAAAGGTGACACGTCAGTCAAAGAATGTGCCTCGCACAAATGTTTTTCTTTTTCACCCAACATGCTTCAAAGCAAATGTCCTGTCTGCCCAGAGAACATTTAGATCACATTAAAATTAAAATTAAAACCGTGCCACTCCTTCTTGGTTTAAGGTCCAGAAGGTGTTGCTTCATGTTAATATTGTTCAATGTGTATTGAATACAAAGTCTACCTTAAATCAAGAAAGATATTATTTAACTGATTAACCTATGTAGATTCTATTACCGGTCTTCTCACTTTTCACTTTATTAGATTTTCACTAGACGAGTGTTATAAAACAATATGTTTTTTTTTTTATATGATTATAGTCGATAGCAGTGTACTGCAACACCCCTATTTTTCAATCAAAACATGTAATGGTAGCTGAGCTGAAGTTTTACCTGGCCCACAGACTGGGTGGAGGGAACAGGGCCTGGGCCAGCAGACTCTGGTACACGTACAGACACACCATGTGGCCAGCAGTGAAGAAGCCCACCATCACACACAGTGCATTGAAACCCAGGTGACTGATGGGAAGGTGGCACGCCCACCACGTGCACACGCCGATGAAAAGCAGGAAGTAGACGGCGGAGAAGGCCGAGGGTAGCGTGATGCCTGGGAGGAAAAGGGAGGTCGTCAGCATCGACACTAAAAACACATGGACGGAAACTTATCCGAACATCTGGGACGCATGTGCTCGCTGTCAAACCCGTGTAGTTATTGGAATGTTGTGTAAATGAACAGAAAGAAGATGTCATCCACACTGCCTTAAAGTCTTTGGCATGTTTAGCAAATACATGTTTTACATTTGACATTTTCAGAACCAAATAAAAGCTGGGGCCTAAAATACGTCTAATAGTTTCAAAGTGGTCTTTTTAAAGTGCTAATTTTCACTTTACTAGTATGATCTTATTCCTTAAACATACGTTAACATGTAAACTGTATTGTTTCAGGCCATATTTTGTAATGCTCTGGTAATTAATTCAATTCAATTCAATTCAGTTTATTTATATAGCCCAGTTTCACAAATTACAAATGTGTCTCAGAGTGCTTTACAGTCTGTACACATAGACATCTCTGCCCCAAAACCTCACATCGGACCAGGAAAAACCCCAAATAACCCTTCAGGGGGAAAAAAAGGGAAGAAACCTTCAGGAGAGCAACAGAGGAGGATCCCTCTCCAGGATGGACAGATTAATGCATACTTCTGAGTGTCGCTGCTAGCTGTCATTATGTGTTTTTTATTGGATATAAACCGACTGACAAAGCCAATCGGAGCGCCTCTGCTTTTTCCGAGCTGCTTCTTCATGCGTTGTGAAAAATTAGGAAATGTGAGAAGATGTTGTTGTAACAGTGATCCTACCAGCCAAAGCCAGCAAGCCGATGGCCAAGATTTTCCCCAGGTCCCGAAGAAGTTTCCGAGCTTTGCTCTTCAGACGCTCAGCCAGCTGCTTGGCTCTGGTTGCTGTGGAAACCTCCTCATCAGGGTCGCCAGGTAGGGGCCTTTCTTCTTCATCTTCATCTCCTGATCGTTCTTCATCTTCGTCTCCTGATGGTTCTTCATCTTCATCTCCTAATGGTTCTTCATCTCCTGATGGTTCATCCACCTCCTCCTCCTCCTCCTCCTCCTCCTCCTCCTCCTCCTCCTCCTCCTCCTCCTCCTCCTCCTCATCATCATCTATGTTATTTTCTGTTGAACCATCTTCAAGCTAAAGTTGGAAAGGAACACAGATAAAGTTATTATAGCATAATCTAACAAACATCCGTGAATACATTAAATTAATTTACAAATAATGAATCAAAGATGCATTTGTGGATCTCAGTTCTACACTTGGAGAAGAACTATCCACCAGTCTAACAACATGTGTATCCCTCAGCCATTTTTGGTTAGCCTGCTGAAAATGTGATTTTGGCTTTTCAAATTGACAACAGTTTTCACTCCCTTCAGGAAATACACGGCACCGTCGTTCTTGGGTTACTGATGGGTGCCAAAGAGACATTCCTAAACAATCCACCGGTGTCGCCTGGCTTATTGCTACACAGTTAAGCCTTCTCGTCATTGACATGCATTCTAGGAAGTGTTGACGTCCCTCAAGATGGAGCGATGAGCTTCACAAGCCGGAGGATCACTGAGCGAGGAGGCACAAATTCATGAAGGCCCCGAGAGTTAAAAGCGGATATACTTGGCTTCTAACTATTAAAACTGTAAACAACGCTTATCATGAAGGACCATATCAAGTTTAATAATTATAATGACACATATGACACACACTTCACCATGTGGAAGAAGCCTATGTGTAAAATAAAAAAGCCTGAACTGGTTTCCACCCATCAAGCGTTAAAGATTTGGTTTAGTACCACAACACCAGGGCCTCATTGGACCTCAGGGAGTCCCTGTGACACGACCATGAAGACACCGAGACTATAAGCAGCCACGCGCACCCTCACACTGCGTCGTTCCACTGCGACTCATGTTGCTAAAAGGAGGTAAGAACAACATTGGTACCCAAAGAAACAACCTCGGTCACTCGTAAACTCACTAGACGAGCAACAAGCTTTGTTTTGAACTCACTTGGATCCTGAAGGAGACGCATAACTTGGCCTGTGCTCCCCCACTTTAACTTGCAGAAGGAAGATTAATCCTCAGTGGACGGGAAGGTCAACGATGCCGGGCTCTACTCCCAATCAAGTTGATATTCGCTGTTTTGCCACCACGAATAAAGTCAGTCGACTATATTTCACAAGTTAAATCACCGGCCCCTGAGTTAGCCAGTTGCTGTTGCAGTTACTGTATTTTTGAGGATCTACTTTGAGTATTCCCCTTTCAATTCAAACTACCCCCCCCCCCCACACACACACACACACACACACACACACACACACACACACACGTACACACACCGTTACATATACACAGATATAATTGATGACCAAGTTGACTTTTCCGTGGCGGTCTCCCGTGGGCCAGCCTTGTGTTTATGGAAGGTCTGGTGGCGGTGAGGTTCATATTCAGGATATCACCTGCCCTTCAGCCGCTCACTCTTCCTCTAACACAGTTTTCCAAGGAGTGGGGATGCAACTGTGTGTTGGACAGGACACTGAGACCGGATTATTTCCTCAAGCTCAACGGCGTTTCTTCTCTGTCCATTGATTCACCGACATCAACTTAAAAGGTGCATACTTTCCGGGGGTTTTCACACACTGGATAGTCTTGCTTTTCAAATGCGGGTTGGTGCATGTACACAATCTAAACTAATATAAACATGACGTGATCCACCACGAGTAATTCACATGATGTGACTTAATTAGATATCTGTTTAGGAGTTTTCTTAATTTTTTTCTTAGGATACCTTCAGCCATTACCTGCATATGGGCCACTTTTGAATAATTATATAAATCTACTTCCTTGGTTTCATCTCTTCTTAATTGCGTATGGAAATGCTAACTATAGTTTAGTCTAAATGTATGTGTTTTATACGGCCCCTATTCTTGTACCCACTGCAGTATATGCCTTTGTGGCAGTGGGGTGTTTAGGCTTGGCTGCAGAGTGGAGCAGGGAACGGTGTCTGATCGTCATCAGCCGGGCTGATGACGATCAGACACCGTTCCCTGAACCACCCTGTGTTTGTGTATCTGGGAGTCGGTCTCCATAAAGGAGCGGGAGGGACTGAAGCCTGGAGAGTGGCGAGCAGAGACACAGTCTGAGATCTGAAAGTAATAAAATATCTTACCGAATATCCCTCTGGTTGCTCATCATTGCTGCTTAGGGGGGGGGACCCTACTGGTGACGGCTACAAACCTGTCACAGCCTTGTTTATGGAAGACAACAGCAGCCCGGGAGGGTAATGGTGAACTTAACATGATTTCTAATCATGGAGAGAGGAATATCACTCATCCTCGTACAAAATGTGACTTCACTGCTTTGCCTAAAGGGACCCCTGTGAATTATGAAATATGATCAATCATTTACGAGAGAAACCCAATGCATCTGGGAATTAATTGGACCTGTAATATAAGCTGCTGTTTCCAGTAGAAAAGCTACTTCTCTGTAACCTTGCACTACTACCAGTGAAGCGTTAAGCAGCGTGAGTTGCAGGTAATTCTTGGAGATCAAACCAGAGCGTAAAGGAGAGTGAACATTTGGATTTAATTCATCAAGTGGACACAAACCTGATTTTAATAGGATGATAATGGTGCTTTGGGTCGGCTGGAAATATGTAGTAGTTTTATGTCAACGTTTTAGTTTATTGAAATATGCCTTTTATAATGATGAGCACACAGAGACTTATAAAAGGCATATTTTAATAAACTAAAACGTTTACATAAAACTACTAAATATTTACCCTTAGTCACTAGTAATGGCAGCACTCTGCAGTCTACTGTGTAATACCCATTAGCATCACTAAAGACGGCAATGCTTCTTACGTAATGGGAAAATGTTGGACAAAGCGAACTACACAATTGAACTGTTTTTAGAACCTTAGCATGTGGGCCAAAAACATATATGTCATGTGTCCAGATAAACATAAACACATTCAATGAATATGACAGAATATATGAATAATGAGTGGTAGGCATGGACCACGATCCAGACCTCCACTCACCATTAAACAGAAGGAGGTAGAGAGGAGGGTGTCCTAATGTCCCTATCCACAAAATACCAGCAAATCACTCAGTCATGATATGCAGTAACAGATGGCAGATATATCATGTTTCTAATCATGGAGAGAGGAATATCACTCAGCATCCTCATACAAAATGTGACTTCAATGCTGTGTGCAAAGGGAACCCTCTGAATTATGAAATATGATCAATCATTTACGAGAGAAACCCAATGCATCTAGGGCACGACACCTGGCTGCGCGGTGAATGACTGGTTATGAACCAGCATTATATAGGCCCCACAATGATGTGACCAGGTGTGAATGGGTGAACGATGACATGTAGTGTTAAAGAGCTTTGAGTGGTCAGAAGACGAGAACAATACTATACAGAGGGAGACCATTTACCATAACATGGGACAGGAAAGACTGTCACTTTAAAAACGCTCGCAAGAGTAACACAAGGAAAAGGCTGAAGGGGAATACTCATATGGTTTAAAGCCAAATACAAATTCCATTGAACTTCAAGAAGGTGAAAATGATGTCTTAATTGAAAAAAGACCTGAACAACTTCCTATTTGTCTTAACTAATGGGAGACATGTGCCCTTACTTAACTGGAGGCAATATGAAGGCAGGCACATACTGTAGCTACTAGCACAAAAGGAGAACAACACATTAATATCAGAACTAACGACTAACTCACTCTTGCCCCAAAGAATACTTCTGTAAAATGACAAACTAAAATGGGAACAAGGAAAAAGATGAACGTGTGCAGACCCTCTGCAGTCTGTGCATAGTGGATGGAAGGTTAGGAGGGGACTGCTGTGTCCGTTAGACCCACAGCTCCTCTTGGCAGTAGCACAGTAGATTGCACAATAACACATTTGGAACCCTTCGCTTTTAGAGCCGTCACAGTAAAGCAGCAAACCCATTTTCAGACCACTGCAACATCTGGATATAACTGAAAAGCATACACACTGACCAATGACACCCCAAAGCCACTAAACTGTATAATATAACAACTCCATATGGGAGAAAAACTTAGTATCTGAAAATCAAGATGCAATCAGCATTTAAAGTATTTTCAAGCCCATACACATGAAGACTGTGAAGAAGGAGTTAACATAGACACACTGCACATCAACAAGATATTCGGCGTTTCTCAATATGCGTACTTGTGCGTCCTTTCCTCTACTTGTGTCCTCGTGGACTCGTGAAACGTCATCAGTCTCAGCCCGGGTACACGTTCCAATTCAAAGTTCGCTTCTCTCAAAGCACGGTCAAAATGCCCGGATGTGACTTGATCCTCCCACTTTCCGGAGGATGCATCAGAGGAGACTTGTGCGTACTCTGGCCAGCATTTATCCCACAATGCATTTCATCAGCAACCAGAAACATTAGCGAAGGAGAAAATAAACAACTGACAGATTACTTTTTATAAATACGACTGTTGTTGAGTCACGGAATGTCATTTTAGGATGTTTTGTTTATTTGACTGTAACACATAATTTACAGTGAATAATTAGAGTAAAGTCAGGAGAAAGAACAGCTGATGTGGTGACGTCATCAAGTCAGCTACTGTTCCAATCGCAGAAAGACCGTCCTCCGGAGTCTGGACTCCCAAGACCAGACTCCAAAAGAACACAAGTCTGTAGTCGTGTACTTTTAATTCAGAAACGCCGATTGTCTTGTGTCCTGTTTTATTTTGAAGTCCCCGTCCTCTGTTTCCCTGCACTTCCTGTCCCTGTGATTGGCTGCCCTTTCCCTGATTGTTTCCACCTGTGTTTAATCACCTGTGCCCTCCCTGTGTATTCAAACCCTGTTTGTCTCATTCCCCTGTGTTGGTTTGTACTGTTTAGATCAGGTATTGTTGACCTGTTATTTTAACGGGGACTTCAAAATAAAACAGGACACGAGACACAAAAACTACAGAAATGTAATAAAAAAAATCAACAATTAAGGTGTTTCTGGGAACATCTTAAACAAAATAAGTTATTCATTGAAGATTTGGATTTGGATAAAGACAAAGACCGATGCCAAAAAACATGTAACATGCTATCTCCTAGCTCCTGTCTCTGCTGTCCTAAAGGTCTGTGAGAAGCTACATATGCCAGTTTTGGGATATTCCACTGCAATGGGGCCGTCAGGCTAAATATGCCTGTTGTGACTCATAGTTTACTAGAGGTCAGTGTTCCCAACATGGAGGCAACCCTTTGAGAGCTGGTGGACACAATTGAGAAATGACACAACTCACACTAAGGTCATCAGAGGTGGATCCCGATGTGTGCTCCTGTTTTTGAACTTAATAAGAGAAGTAAGAAAACATACACTCATATCATCACAATATGATTTTGATGAAAGCCAATGAATCAAATATGAAATATCACACTGCCCTGGAGATTTACTATGATGAAGGACATTTTTCAGAATTAATAAGGAACCAGGTTCAGTCATCCAACTGGGGTTCAGGGAATGGTGTCGGAACCAGGTCTAATTAGCCCCAGCTGGGGGCTGATTGTTAATCAGCCCCCAGCTGGGGCACAGTCTGCAGTAACACATATGACCAATAATCCTTGATGTGTGCTCATCCTTGGGTGCTTGGGGGGAGAAACCTACAGCCGTGACGGCCTCAAACCTGTTACAGTTACTAATCAACATCAACCGGCAACACGATAAAGAAAATGTTACTGTCAGAAAGGCCCGCCCAGGACTTGTTTCATTAGTTACTGGCCCCTTAATGAGGCACTGGTAAGTGTAAACCTGCTCCATAAAACCGTAGGCCTACTAACCTGATCCTCAGTGAAATCACTTCCTAAAACATTCAACGTTCATCCCGACAACACAGTGACCCCTGGGTCCATACTGTGTCACAATCACGCAGACATACACATGACTCACCCATGTAATGTTGGCGGCAGCCACCATTTCTCTGTTCCTGACCAATCTGCTGCAGAGGACGATTGTTGTCAAGGTGACCACACACACACCCATGTCAGGACACAGAAGGCGTAACACACTCCATGGATCATCCAAGGGTAGCCTACGGGACACACACACACACACATGCATATGTGGAGGTTAAGGGAGGTCAAAGATATTCCCGTTTCCAAACACCTGCAGCTAGATGCAACTGAAACATATCAAATAATATATAATAATATATTTTACACGTCTTCCGCCTGTGGTGGCAGATCAAATGAATCCGCTCCTGCCTCCTCTGTCATATTACTTGAAATGTTTGAGCATATCAAATTGGTATCATATCAGACAATGACACTGGCATGTATCACTGGTGTTTCACTTGTTACGTACCTGGACAGTCCTATAATTCTGCTTATGGTGTCCCATTGTGAACAGTTATCACCTATGGCAATGTTGAGAGGAGGATATGTGTATAGTACTGTCTGGAAGCAGATATGAGCCAGTACGAAGAGTAGACTGGTGCAGAAAACCACTCTGATAAACCGTCCTGTGTGACCTGGAAGACAAAGAGACAAGAAAGACAAGAGGATGGAGATCAATCCTGAGGAAACAGAGTAACGTACACAAAATGAGAAGATTCTGGCATATTCATAATGATCTTATAAACCTTGTTAATCAAATTCAGATGAGAAGATGTCATGTGTTCAGATTAACACTGAATGCAGTTTAAAATCGCCTAGCATAGCTCCAACAAAAGTGAGACATTGTTGATTTGGGTCTTTTGGGGATTTTCTGATGAAAAAAGAAAAACAAACAATAACTATAACTTTGTTATTTAATGTCAAAGGGAACAATACTCAACAATATACGATTCAGACTTTGTCAGTGTACCATGGAAGAATGCCTTTCCAAGTAAAGAGATAGCATGAAATGCCCCAAATCAACATATGATTATTGTAGTGGCCATTTGTCCAATAAAGAAAATAAAAACATAAATCAAATTGCCACTGATGCATCGTGGGTTTGTTGTTCACACAGCCAAAAGAAAGTAATCTCCATTCAGGATTACGTTTCCCTGATAATTTATTTAACTAAATAAAACAAGCAAACAAACAAAAGAACAAAGGAACTCCTAACGCTGCCTCTCCTGCACTGGTAAAACAAAAAAAAACATGGGCCTACCCAGGTGCATGCTGGTCCTGTACCTGCCTACTCCTACATATATAACCACAGGTGCCCACAGTGTTACCCAATTAGTGAACAAATGAACAATCAAAAGACTAAATATTTATAAACAACAACAACAAATTAAACTAAACTAAAAACTATCACACGAAAAAGCTATTATAATATATAAAAACATCAAACCTGAATAAGCAAAACACCTGAATAATTAAACGATACTACTTGTCAATAAAATAACTAAATACTAATCTAAAATAAATAGCTCCAACAATTATGTTCAAGTAACAAACCTTCTAGCTAATGGAAGAGTTGTGACTCTTGTCCACCAGGTTAACAGGAAGTAGTCAGTTTATGTTATTAAAGAGTGACAAAGTCTACATGAAGGTTGGATGGATGACAACAACAACAACAACAACAACAACAACAACAACAACAACAACAAAATCATATTTACAGTGGTCAGTGCCACTGGTTTATTTTTGACCATGACCATTCCTTGACTTTAGCCACATGAAATAAGAATAGAGTTGTGGAGCAGTAGTTTAGACTTCATCAACTGACCCTCTCTGAACACAGAAGGAGAGGGCAGGAAATATACACTATAGAAAAACATGGACGTAGCATCTGTGACATTATTTTGTGCTTGTGGACCCAGAATTTAAAGAGGCAGGCGGAGCCCGATGGAATTGAGCTGAAAAGTGCGAGTGGCTCAGCTGATAGTCAAAATAATTTTTTTTTCAAACATACGTCTCCTCAGGCTATTTCCTGAATGGAACAGTCATTCTCAAAATCATTCCTGTGACTCATACTTGAAGAGGTAAAACTATAGCATTCGAAACTGGGAAGTGCACCAGGAGGAAACCAACACAAACACAGGAAGAACATGTAAACACCACAGGCAGCAAACCCAGCTGGGTGGCAGGCTGGAAACCGGCCGTCCTGATGTGAGGCCAGGGTGCCAACGAGGGCATGTTGCTCATCGGCTTCAAATCAGAATCAGAATCAGAACCGTCAAAATATAAGATCAAATGAATCAAATACATCTGTTCATGGGGGTCAGTGGGGACCCGGGCTCTGTTCATGAGGACCAGTGGGGGACCGGGCTCTGTTCATGAGCCTGACTGCTCTGAATGCTATTTCCATTGTTCACTCATGTAACTCCAATAACTAAATACTGATATACTCATAGGGCTCCTTTCAGATTTATATACTTTTGTAACTTTCATAAACCAACAAACTGTAACACACATTCTATTTGACGGTGAGTAATAAAATAGCCGGGGCTCCTAGAAAATACTGTTCACTTTCCAACTTCCTTCATTGTCATTTTGTGTTTGTATCCTTACGTTCAGAAAAAAAGATGAGTGGAATGTGACCGCAACCAGTCCAAATAAAACCCAAATAAAACGAATAAGCCAACCTATTTAAATCACGGCCTTCGGGCATAAGAATGTATGGAAAATGTACACGTTGATTTAGTTAGACATGACAGGAGTGCTACAGATACAGCCACAGCCGGCGCCATAAAGACGTTCCAGAGTCCTGTTCTCTCTTTCCTGTGGTTGCAGCACAGATGGAGGACAGAAGATAATTAGGAAACAATGCCATGTTAACCAGTAAAGCTCTGCAGTAAAGCTCACCTCTTTTTCAGTATCCTGACTAAACCAAAAACTAAAGACTCTCTAATTTAATAACAATTAGATTTATGGGAACATTTATTGTCCTTTGAAAACAAACGTTTCCATAAATGTAAATGTTTATTAAATATATAATATAGAACGCAACCTGTTTTACACACCAAAGGAAAGTTTCCAAAGCGAAAGATTTTCTGTCCACTTCCAAAAGGTTATTAGAGGACATGTTCGCAAAAAATAGTCAGAGCAGGATGGATTAGATAGATACCCTTTAACCTGCTACATCTGCTCTGTGACCTCGAATCATTTAGACTAACACATGTGACCCGAACCGCTTTCATCTTTTATTTATATCCCACCCTGGCAACATCACTGTCTTTCATGTCTTAACAGGTTGTTTTTCTGCAGGTTCAGTTAACGGCACACAGAACTAACTACATTCCAGTATGGAGGTATCTCACGCGTGTTTGTTTGGCTACGACACCTTTAATCTGAAACAACATGCCGAGCAGCATTATGGGGCGGTGGCACGTAATGTGTTCATATTGCTTGTTTTTCTTCATGGATAAACAAATATAACACCTCCACATGACTATACTGTAGATACAATGGCCAGAGTTGATGATGTAATATAAACAGTCAGAAAGCCTGATGGTGAGCGTGTGAGGAGAGATGGACGGGTCTAACATCACAGGACGTTCAACCACGAGACCCAAGGTGTTTGTGTCCCAAAATGTTGTTAAGTTAACATACATACATCCGTCAAGGGCTTCTGTTGTGTAAAACATACATATATAAAACAAAATATATGATGTCATTGAAACCTTAAAGGGACAGTTCATTGCTATTCATCAATCTAGATTGTTTTTCGGTGCGTTAGAACAGAGAGATGTCTGGCTTCCCTGGAATTTAATGGGAGTATATGACACTTGGCTTGTTGTGCTCAAAGTGCCCAAAAATAACTTACAAAATGTAAACAGTTATGTCTTAACCAGAATTAACAGATACAGTATTTACTGTAGGAGATTATAACATTGATGTGGATGTCGATAATAATAGCCTTAGTGCAGCGTTTCTCATTATTAGAGTACTAGAGTATTAGAGCACAGATACCCACTCACTGTTTTAGCCACAACCTCAACCTTGTTCTTGCATATGATATTAAAATAGAATAAAAAATGGTCTTTCAACAGAACCCTCTTTAATCTGACCATTACCTCATAACTTTCGATTTTAAATTAAGTGCATTTGTGATTTTGATCTGTACAAAATGCATTGAATTGAAGTGAATAAAATGCAGTTACTCAATACCTTGTTATGAGCTGTGTGGGAAATATGGTTGAAATAAAATAGTTCCTACTTTACATACACTGCTCACAAGTTGAGCAAATGGGACACCCTGCATCCTCTTCTCACAGTGAATCCACTCAATCCATTTTCTTATCTATTTATTGATTTATTACAGAATTATAACTCTTAGGACCCTTGACCGACAGACCCTGCCTCTGACTGTCATTTCAGATATTGCCATTCCTTCTCTGGTCCTTATTTCCTCTACATTGGGTCTAATCTCCAGTTCTTGCCGTTCATCTGGTTGCTATTTAGTACTATGCTATAAGAATACACCAACAAGTACATGCATAATAAAAAAGGTATGTGAGGTCAAAGTGGCCTTGACCTTTGACCACCAAAATCTCATCACTTCATTCTTGAATCCAAGTGGACGTTAATGCCAAATTTAAAGAAATGTACCTTGGTGTGTTCATGAGCTCTCAGGGTCAACAAATGCACCGGACCAACAGAAGGACGGACGGACAATCAAGAGCCATTCAACACAAAAAAGCACTAATAAATGCTCATTTATAATATTCAATGAATCACATATATTGGTTTACTTCAGACCAATGGAAAACACACACTTAGTACCATTGCTTTACAACATTACTCACTCTTTTTGAATATGAATGCATATTCTCCTGAGGGGTTTACATATATAATCCACGCTTCCATGGTGGCCAATAACTGTGCAATGTGCCAGCATCACTGAGTTTATAGACATTCCTTCTCTAAAGGGCCATACAAATCCAGATGTTAAAAACAATCTGACATCAACATACTCAAACTTAAACTAAATCAATCCCCTCCTAACAGTGCGACGAAGAATCAGAGAGTTATGCATTATGTATCGTAGTATAATTGAATACTTGAACACATGCCAGTTGTTGAGTCATCTCTTGATCCTCCTCTGAGCCAAATGCTGCTGCTTCCTATTAGTCACTTGATTTCCCCCATGTGTGTGTGTGTGTGTGTGTGTGTGTGTGTGTGTGTGTGTGTGTGTGTGTGTGTGTGTGTGTGTGTGTGTGTGTGTGTCAGAGTCTTGGCAGCACTGTGGATTTTCCTTTTGGGGAACTCCCAGTTGCTCTCTGCCTGCCCCCCCCCCTTTCCCCCCTCTCTATAACTATTCTATACTATTTAAAAAGCATCTCTACACATTTAGATAGGATAGGAAAATACAATATATTAGCAGGGAAACTACTCAAAGCCACCCATATTTAGAGTGTGGATTATCAGAGGGCATGTGTCATACATGTTACCAGGGGTGGGGGAAGTATTTAGAAAGCTGGAGATGAGTGCAGAAGAAGAGCGATGACAAACAAAGACACCACGGAAAATCCAAGCTATGCCAGAGTCTCAACTTGGTATCTTGTCGCAGAAAGATGCAAAAGATGGTAAATAATAAATCCTTGACGGCATCAAAGCGGAGGGCTGTTCCGCAAACCGCCTCGGTAGCAGCAGCAGTGATGTATGTAGCTGCACGGCTGACAACAGTGGACAATGGCTTGACCAGCATTCAACAAGGGCTTGACAACTGCAATAGTCCCACCTCTGGTGCATAATCAATTTCACATGTCTCTGCGTTCTGAGTGTGTCACGAAGCCTAAGGTGTCGCCTGGGAATTTGCAACTGAGGGCGCAATAGCATCAAACAAGCAGAGAAAGCTGCACCATGGAGCATTCCTCCATGGATGGCATGTCTGTTTACCCTTGTGGTCATGGAAACACTGTGATTAGCTCGATGAGGAGGATGTTCATTGAGGTTTGGCCGGACCAGCCGGTGTCATTTGCGTTCACGTACTTGCATGCTGCATGTTTTGTGCCCCAAGAAAAAAAGCTCCTGATTACTGTAGTCTACTCTGTGCGGCCGAGCTCTGTCACACGGTAATTTACACATTCACACACCACACATGTCCACATTGTCAACTAAGGAAAATGTCCATTGTGGCCAAAAGAAACATTCCAGCACTCACTTCAATTTGTGAAAAATAAAACGAGGCCAATATTAATTTTTAAGCACCGTAGAAAAAGATTGAGCAGAAAACGGCTCCACTTTTCCAGCAAAGTTCGGCCATTCCGCTCACACACACTGTTACCAAGGGCGCGGGACTTGTTTGATGTAAACTTGGACTCATGTCATTAAGAACACATGTCATATCTTTGTCTCTGTGTTTGAAGTACTGGACGGAAAACTTTATTTCCATTACACTGGAGGGAAAGAACAAACCAGCCATTGTTGACTGCCCTGTGGGAGCACACTGTCCAATGCATCTTGACGTGGCTATAGGTCCTGCAGCTGGCATGAAGGCGGGCAGGAAATAAGCAATTTGGGCTTGTAGTTATATTATTACTGAATGCTGAGCTAGTTTCAAATATGGTAATACAGAGTTACATTTCTTTGTACTCCTTTCTACAAAATATGATTTATGGATATCAGCAATCAAGCAGACTGTGGTTGTATAAATAGTAAGGAGCCGTTAATTTAGTTAGATGCAATTTTATAAATCATTATTTATTTTAATTATTAACAGACCTTTTTTAAACACTGGTGAGAGGTGTGGACAAAACAGTGCCGCCATTCAATTTATGATACAGTTTTATTTTCTTGTATAATCATACATTACAGGTTCGTTCACCAGTTTTTTTATTACTACTCACCAAATGACTGTTATAATATGACTTGGTTCTTGTGTTAACTGGGTTTGTGGATTTTGCGTAATCATAGGAAGTCTTCATGATATAACAAGACCACATTAAGTCGAGACATGTTAAGTCTGTTTTGAGAAACAGAATAGATGAATTTAAGGGAGGACGGACTCTATAAGAGAACACTTACTGCTCTGAGGAAAATCTATCAGACAGCAACTCTCAGTTTTGTTACAATCTTCAATTCAAATCAACTTATATCCAAACATTCACAAGCTAATCATGGCCAAGAATGAACCCCAGCATTCAGAGAACTAAGCGACTAACTGAAGTTACAGGGATTGGAATCGCATCTCATTTGACCAACGTGGGCTATGAGAAAAAGCAACTAGGTGTAAAATGCCATTCAGAGATTTCAATTACAAACAATGTTCTCACCTCTGATTGTGTGCTTGTTGGGACTCAGGAACCATGGCAGTAGCAGCAGGTAGAGGAAGTGAACCAGTGACAGGATGTTGTAGCGAAAAAGAGAAGCTGCAATGACAGAAACACCAGAGTCAAACAACAGCATTCATTTAGAGATAGAGTCGGAGCTAGCATGTACAGTCAGCTCTTACACACCCAGAATGTTGGGTCTTGAGAACCAAACCGGATGCATGCACGGTAATATATAGTTCACTCCTGTTTTGGCAGCGCAATATACAATTACTGCAGTTGGGTGCGGAAGATTTGCACAAATTCTGTTATTTTGACCAATGATTTTGGGACAATGCATTTTATTTACATTGTGGCACTACCAGCATTTTATATCAACGAGAGCCCACAGACAGGGCTAACTGTTAGCAAGAGTTCTCCAGGAAAAGAAAACTCCACCGCTGTCTTTTTTTCCTTCACATGTGGTACAACAAAAGGGATTTTATGAGGTGTTGCCGGCTTAAGGGATTTGAGACAATCTGCCAATATTATGACATGGAAATAAAGAAAAGGTGCAGGTTTATTTCCTCTTGTTAAACACATGCAGGGATAATTCATGGCTCACCTAGAGTTAAGGTCTAAACACTAATCTTAGCCTGTTGAGATCACAGTTTGAAGGCAAGAGATTTACAGACTGTGGTCTGGCTCTTAATTGGTCTGCTTTAAGTTCAAGTTCTACTTAAAACATACCACCAGACACAGAACTGTGAAAAACATGCACACGTCAAGGGAAACAGCTAATAATGTTATTATGTATGCCAACATATATCAGACATCTCTTCTACATGGTTAATATGATGTATGGATGGCAGCATTGCACCTGTGCTTACTTCACTAGAGTAAAATGCCTTTGATAATTTATTTGACAATTATCACATGTTGTTGATCGTCGATGGAATTTGGTCCGAAGCAAGATATGTGATCAACCACTAGTCAAGTAATGTGCTGGGAGTTTCATTCTTATACTCATCCTGACACACATGATTTTACACTCGAAAATGTCCTTACATCAGAGTTCATGACAACACATCTAGATTTTTCCCTACATGTCTGGATTCCCAAAGGATGTAACTTAATGTCAAGGTGACCTCCTGGACTTTTTACCAACACGAGGCAGAAATATTCAACTATAGAAAATAAATGTAAAATCTCAGTCCCAACAAATCTGCTGAGCCCATTGATTCTTGCCAGAGATTGAACCATTCCCATCTTTCACACTACATTACTTTTACTAAGGACAAACATTACATGTGTGCCTCCTCCACTACTGCTGATTGTCAAACATACATATTGGTTCAGTCAAGTTCTGCGGGCTGAATTGGAGCCCCTAGAGGCCGTAGCCTTTCATGTTTATATCTGTCTGACTTATTGCATTGACTACTTCAGTACATATTTAAAATAAAGGTCAACATAAGTTACAAGCTAATTATCTTGCCTTTTTCCTTTTTATCTTCCTCTGTCTTTCTCTCTCTGAATTGCTTTATGATAGAGTTATAATATGACTCAGACAATAACGGGAACACAGACAAAGAATCCAACACACACGCACTGTTATTTCCTCCAGTTGCTAAAGCCTAAAACATATTGTCTTCCTGTCTGTCAGCAGGCATTAGACCATATCATAGGGAGGCTGTTAATGTGATGTACCTGGCTGCCATTTTAATCTCTTTACCACTTTAGTAAACATAAAAACAAACTGAAAGATTAATGGACATGTTGTGTGAGGTGGTGAGGACTATACCACTAACACATCTGGGATGTATAGCTACATTAACTTGCATAACATTTCCTGATATGCAGCCCAATATTGTGAGAGAAAGCAGCATTCTTGAACAGAAATATTGAAACACAATAAGCACTAAGGGGTATTGTTAAGTGTCTATACCTATCCAGTCTTTTGATGCACTCATTTATTAAGGCCAAAGGTTGCTCTGGTGTACTCTGCCAGACAACGCTAACTAAACAAACCCCGCCCTGAAAAACCACAACTTAAACTCCAGGATAACACAGTTACTGCAGCTTGACTCACATGTGAATGTTCTGAGTTATTGCTTTGGAAAGACGTCACTGACACATCCCTTTGTCTTTGTCTCTCTCCTCAAGTGTTTATTGTTCTTTGCAGTTAGTGTATTGCATACAAATGATACCAATCACACCATTTTGCTTAACTTAACACACATAACATTCTACACTGTAATGAATTGCTGGAAATTTGCTGTGAATATACAACAGTATCTTATAGAATTTCATAATAACTGTAACTGTAACATACAGGTAAATATTTGTCCGTATGTAAATAAACAGTATATCGTCGGTTAACCAAAGCGGAAGAAAACTGAAATTTAAACAAAATACAGTTTTTTATATAGTGATAAATATGCTTCTCCATCAGCGATGAATACTACTATATCCCTCATCATCTGCCCTGACGATAGCACATTTTCATTATTTAAACTGCTCACAGCTCAAAAATACTTTGTCAGTGACAAGATGTGGTCAGCTGTTCCTAAACGTGACTTTAAACAGCAAAGCTTCGGAAGCCATTCCAAGGGGAGATCAACCAGGGAGTTGAGGTAAAGGTACGATTATCAGTGGAAACTGACA
The DNA here is from genome assembly GCA_036178185.1 of Liparis tanakae. Lineage (NCBI taxonomy): Eukaryota > Metazoa > Chordata > Actinopteri > Perciformes > Liparidae > Liparis > Liparis tanakae. The sequence goes on from CM070100.1 coordinate 12,738,502, forward strand.
GTGACCAGTATTGTTTCATCTTGGTGATTATTAAACTGTTAATATCTCAGATTCTGTTCAGTTAGCTTCATTGCGTCAGGTTGCTAAAAATTGGGAAGCAAGTTTAGTAACTTTTTGCTAGCTCAAGTAGCTGTAGTTACGTTAGCTAGCTAACAGCATTGCCAACAAGTTAAGGTTATTAATGTTAATGTTAATCGCCAACCACAGTGTGAAGATGTAATGGTGGTTCCTTCACTGGGTTTATCTGTGCTATAGAAAAAAGAAGTGAGGCAGTCAAATCCTCTCTCAATGTCATCCTCTCTTTCTTTAAAGGGATTTTTTAAGGACTGGAGAAATAAAAAAATAAAAACAGAAACTTTTTGAAAAAATTCAGTTCATTTTACCAAAAAATAATACTTTGTTTCCACATACAGAACATGCTGGGTGTTGAGAAGCTACACCCTGCTGCCTGGTTAATCTTAATTAAACACACACTGTCCGTGGACCGACGTGATAACACTGTTCAGTAACCACAACCTCTATCTCTCTACGGCACTCTGTCCTGTTATGTTTCTTTTGCATGTCTAATATTCAGGCATTGAGTATTTTTTTAGTTTCAGGATCTGATGTAACAACTGTCATGCTTCGATTTGTTCTTTCTATTCTCTTTATTTGCAGACTAGATTTTGTAACACTTCATTCCTCAGATCTGTGCCTCTGTTTCTCTTCCTCGCAGCACATTAATTCACTCTTTGAGATTATTTCCTACAAAATCTCCTCAGTAATAGTTCCGCATATTATACCACAGGGATGCAACATGCAATCAGTTCAAAGAGAGTTCAGGTGAACATTACATGTTGCATTCACAAAAAAGAATAACCTGGGCTAGACACAATAAAATGCTGAGATACTGTCGGACTCCAGGTTCAGACAGACATCAAACCAACCAGACCATGAGAGAATAGACAAGCAAACAACACTGCATGTGACCAGAGGGTGTCTCCAACAAACCAGAGACATCGGGTAACTTAACGAAAGAAACAACCACCAATAAAAGCAAAAAGAAAAGTCTCCATGCATCACAACATTTGTATGAACGAATAAATTGATGCACAGACGTTTCCTTACATATGATATCTCTATGAAAAGTTACTCTACTTTTTCCCATGAAAGCCAGCAACACAAGTCAAGTCACGCTTGTTGTTGTTATAAAATACACTTCCTTCTTCACTGGGACCAAATCAGTGAGCTTGAAGTGATCAAACTACTTGTTTTAGGTTTAGGAAAAGATTGTTCTTTGGGTTAAAATGAATGGGAAATTAACCACTCAAAGTGTTTCAACACTACATGCCATTCACCCATTCACACCCATTCATACACTGATGGCAAGTGCTACCATGGAAGGTCTCACCTGCCCATCAGGACTGACTAACATTCACACACTGTAGGCACAGCTAGAGGAGCCACTTGGTGTTTTGCCCAAATACACATCAACATGGACCAGCAGAGCCGATGCTCTAATTGAAGAGTTGAAAGATGACCTTGCTCTACCACTGAGACCCATGACGTTTATATGGCAAATAAATCAATGTTGACTTCCTATTATTATACACTGGGAACAAGCAGCGGTTGGAGAGTGAGTCGAATCAACAGTTAAAAACAAGACTTGTCAAGACAGGAAACTACACAGTCACTTAACTTGAGCAACTGTATTAGTGTTTCAATAAATGTCAATAGTTCGACTGTAATGTCTTAGTTGTGTTACTTACAGTCTTTTGTGGCTCACCTTAAATGATAAAATAGATTTGTTAGAGAAATGCTGAATGCCAAATTTCAGAAAGTAGGAACAAATAATCAAAATGGTTTGGTTTAATCAAATCAACATGCATTTTTATCAAATCATGAGTTGTCACTTTGAGTTGATACAAGCATTTTAATTGTTTGACTGGCGTACTTCGGCTTCCGCATGTATTCATCTGCATACAGACATCAGGTCTGATCCCAGCCTCCAACTGTGACAGACGTCCACTCCACACATTAGAAACCTTATCACTGTCGCCCTATGTGTGTGTGTGTTTACATAAGGTTAACTATTAAAAGGAAGCCAAATTACCCTTTAATGCAACTAATACACACATACACACGGGTAAGAAAACCAAGCTGGAACAACAATCTACAAATGAACAAAGACATTCATCATTTGACAGTTGGGAAACCGAATGTATTACTTATTTGGGTTAAAGAGTTAGCTTCACCTTTGTTTAAGAGGCTGACAAACATATTTAGATGGATCGATGCAGTTGCCTCTATCACTGTCTGTGCAGGTGAATGGTAAATAGACTGTACTTGTATGGTGCATGTTCTCCCAACCACACAACACGCTTTAACACTACATGTCATCATTCACCCATGTATACACTGATATGCCAGGTGCCATCTTTCCATCAGGACTAACTAAGCTGCATACAGCATTCACAGGAACGACTATGGGAGCAATTTGGGATTACGTGCCCAATGACACATGGACATGGTCTGGTCGAACCCCCGATCCTCTGATTGAAGGACGGAACCTGCTCTGCCACCACAGTCGAGTCCAGGTGAAGTGTATAAAGCTGAATCTCCGACCTAAATGGATGCTTATTTCAGACGCTACCCATCCACATTTAAAAATGTTTTATAAGAAATGTAAAACTATGCTCCCCATGTTTATCTAGAAAGTATTTTTTTAAACTAGAGGCTCTCCTTGTGTATGGTTGTATGAGGGGGAGGGAGAGAGAGACAGAAAGAGGGGGAGTTCCTCAGTCAGTGAGAGTAGAGAGCAGGTCAGTGTTTGGTGTGGAAGCCTCAATTCCTCCTCTGTTCTCCCAGTCTGCCATCAAAGAGCATAATCAGGCACATTCCTCTCCACCAGCCTGTCTAAATGCTAGTTGGTGGTAAACTGTTCTTGGGGCTTTCAACCAGTTTAGGGTGAGGACCAGGTAATTAGCAAATTATTGGTTGAGACCAAGCCGGCGGTGGATACAAGCAGTGGTAGGCTTATATATACTGCTGCACCCCTTATTATAGAGTACTCAAGTACTCTCAAAAAGAAAAAGGTTGCAGTGTGCCCGTCCTCAGACTCCCAATGCTGAATGAAAAGGCAGGTGACGGTTACATATTGCTCCATGGTAAGAGCTGGCCACAAAGATGTAGTAATAGCTCCATCGTCGGCACCACAATGGCGCGTGCCACTGCTAATAATTGAGGTAATGAGAGATTGTCTCTTTGAAAAATTGGACAATTTTCGATCATATCTTTATTTGTCTGGGTTTGGCATGTATTGTGAAAATCACCGGCAGTTGATCTCAGGGCCGGTGCGGCAAATTCTGTATTTTTTTTTCTGTATCCAGAGATGTCCTTGGTGGCAAGGAAGAACTACAAAGTGCCGAGAAGAGAGAAATTTGATTGAAAACGTTGAATAAACAATACTGAACATCCTTCACAATGTCCCTCAAGAGAGACATACCAACTATGAAGAGAGAACAATGAGAAAGACGCGCAAAATGACTACAGGAAGACAAATACAACTACAAAGAGATTCAAAACAGCTGCAGGGACAAAATGAGACCACAAAGACACTCTCAACAACTACAGATAGACTCTCAACAACCACAAAGAGACTGTCAACAACAACAACAACAACAACAACAACAACAACAACAAAGAGACTCTTAACAACAACAAAGAGACTCTTAACAGATATAAAAAGACTCAACAATCACAAAGAGACTCTAAACAACCACAAAGAGACTGTCAACAACAACAACAACAAAGAGACTTTTAAAAAAATATAAAAAGACTCAACAACCACAAAGAGACTCTCAACAACCACAAAGAGACTCTCAACAACTACAAAGAAACTCTGAACAACCACAACAAAGAGATTAAAATCAGCTGCAGAGACACAATGAGACCACAAACAGACTCTCAACAACCACAAAAGAGACTCCTAACAACCACAAAGAGACTCTCAACAACCATAAAGAGACACTCAACAACTACAAAGAGACCCAAGCCAGATACAAAGGGACTCTAAATGACTACTGAGATGCGCTTGCTCTACTGCACAAGTTGTGTGAGAGTCTGTCTCGGAAGATAGATTTGCTGTTGTTAAAAATGCTTCAAATCCTAAATAATTCCTGTTTTATTGTTCATTTACTGTGGAGGCATACCATACGTTTACAGTAAGTAGATGAACTGGGTGTGTTGCTTTGAACTGGGTCATAAATTCCTCTTGCCCATTCCTTTCACTAAAAGGCATGGGCATGTTAAATGTGCTCTGTCACAATTTATTTTTTACTCGGAAAACATCAGTATGATGTCAGAGGTTCCATCATATCCAATTTTACATACATAGTCAGCTCTATATGTTTATTCCACACATCATAGAGGGTATACCGTATACCAACATGTTTGATGTGTAAAACTAAGTATGAGTGGACATGTGATGATGAAGGTGTGTGTGTGTGTGTGTGTGTGTGTGTGGTTAAGTCCATGCGGAACAGCTTTCCTGTTTTTGTGGAAGGAAAATGGCCTCTCACACACACACACACACACATCCACACACTGTCTGAATACACAGTGTGGTGCGATGGTGGTGCTGAGGACAATTTATGTGTAGTTGATGTTAAAATCATTGGTCCCCTGTGTGTACACTATAGCAACAACGCTCCCAACATGGCCCCTGTGTTCACATCCACGGCTTCCATGACGTGGAACAAAATCCACACCACACGTGAAGAGGAGCCTCCGGATCATTGGCAGTGATCACACAGACATCTGACAGCTGCAGGAGCAACTACAAAATCCAGATGTTGAAGGGAGAATATCTAAATGAATAGTTGCTCAAGGATCAAATGAATGCTCGTTCATGGAAACCTTCCTCTTCTGACCCTTCCAGTGTCAAAGCTGAGGCCACAAAGGAAGGTCACCAAAAACTCTAATTGATTTGTATTACATTACATTACATTACATGTCATTTAGCAGACGCTTTTATCCAAAGCGACTTACAATAAGTGCATTTCAACCTAGAGTACAAACTAAGAATAACAAGAATACAGAAAGTAACATTTCCTCATCATAGTCAAACTACAAAAGTACCATAATAAGAGCCATTCAAGTGCTACTAAAGTGCAAGTCTGTGTTTAATCCAGATATAGTCGGAAAAGGTGCGTTTTCAGTTTTCGGCGGAAGATGTAGAGACTTTCTGCTGTCCTGATGTCAGTGGGGAGCTCGTTCCACCACTGAGGAGCCAGGACAGCAAACAGTCTGATGTCGAGTGATTAGCTCGAGGTGACGGAGTCACAAGTCGGTTGGCTGTTGCCGAGCGGAGCGAACGTGCCGGGGTGTACGGTGTGACCACATCCCGGATGTAGATGGGGCCCGATCCGTTCAGAGCACGGTACGCCAGAACCAATGTTTTGAAGCGGATGCGGGCCGCCACCGGTAGCCAGTGAAGAGAGCGGAGGAGCGGAGTGGTGTGGGTGAATTTCGGGAGGCTGAAGACCAGTCGAGCTGCTGCATTCTGGATGAGCTGCAGAGGCCGGATGGCCTTAGCAGGTAGACCAGCCAGAAGGGAGTTTCAGTAGTCGAGGCGCGAAATGACCAGAGCCTGGACCAGAACCTGCGCCGCCCTCTGGGTAAGAAGAGGTCGCATTCTCCAGATGTTGTGCAGCATGTACCTACAGGAACGCGCTGTCGCAGCGATGTTGGCCGTCAGGGAGAGTTGACTGTCTAGCGTCACCCCGAGGCTCCTGGCAGTCAGGGTAGGGGCCAACACGGAGCTGTTGAAGGTGATAGTCAGGTCGTGAGTGGGGGAACCTTTCCCTGGAAGGAACAGTAGCTCGGTCTTGTCAGGGTTGATCTTCAGGTGGTGTGCAGACATCCACTGAGAGATGTCGGTCAGACAGGCAGAGATTCGCGCCACCACCTGTGTTTCGGACGGTGGGAACGAGAAGATCAGTTGGGTGTCATCGGCATAGCTGTGGTAGGAGAAGCCATGCGAGCGAATGACAGAGCCGAGAGAATTGGTGTATAGAGAGAAGAGGAGGGGACCCAGGACGGAGCCTTGAGGAACCCCAGTAGTGAGAGGACAAGGATCAGATACAGATCCTCTCCAAGTCACCCGGTAAGTGCGGTCGGTGAGGTAGGAAGAGAAAAGAGCGAGTGCTGTGCCTGAGATCCCCAGGTCCTGAAGAGAAGAGAGAAGGATCTGGTGGTTCACGGTGTCAAATGCGGCAGAAAGGTCTAGAAGGATAAGGACAGAGGAGAGAGAGGTTGCTCTAGCAGAGTGAAGCTGCTCAGAGACAGCAAGGAGGGCCGTCTCTGTTGAGTGGCCAGCCTTGAATCCAGACTGGTGGGGGTCAAGACCAGGGCTGTATACGGCGTCTCTACATCACTCGCCCGCAGTCCTGATATGGTAACCGCTCACAAGATGGTGACAGCCGTAATACACGATGGCGACGGACAAACCGCCAGTCAGTCCACAAACTGATGGGTGACGACCCATTTCCTTTATTGAGTCTTTGATCTCACCAATAGCCAATAATCACTTAGCAACCCGACTAGTATGAGAAGCTGTTCATAAACCAAATTTTAAGATATGGGTTTGATGAATGTGTGTGTAAGAGTGCAGGCTCATCATCACATGGGTCTCAACAACTGGTGTTTCTGGTGTAACGCTGAACAGAACCCCCCCCCCACACACACACACACACACACACACACACACACACACACACACACACACACCCTGAACACAACCCTTCATTTCAAGTTATTTACCTTTATCTGACTGAGCTCCACGAACACTTACACCATTTTTTTAACCTTGAAAAAAAAACATTTTACCGTACTGAATCTTTATTCAGGAGTCATCTTAAAATACCTCCTCCTAGTTTTATGTAACGTAACTATAAAAGGCAAACACATGTCCACACAACACATTTAAATGGCTAAATAACCTCCTGAGGAAACAAACTAACTCACCAACTCACTGATTTCTGGAGCTTTCAAGAATATCACACAATTCAATCAGCTGATAGGAATCATGAAACAAGGTAGAATGCTCCAGAATAAGCGAGTAAGTCAGTTTCACAGACAACGGTTTGTTGTCCTGAGCGACATGTTATCAGTAGCTGAGACAACCGGTAGAGTTTATCGTTCTTAATCAGCTCCGGCTTTTCAGAGAGAACTGTGCAAAAACAGCCAGTCGATACCACTGTCAACTTCCAGTCAACAGTATATTCAGATAAAACATGCTAAAAAAGGGCAGTAAGTTAAAAAAGATTGCAAATCATCTGACGTTGGTCCATCTTTACCTGCTGTAGAGTTGACCTTCATGCATTTCACACGTCAGACAATCTCTGATAACTGAGACAATATATTATTTTTTATAATCTGTGGAAATGTGTCAGTGGTCTGACCCGGGCAGCCAATCTCTCAGATGTGTTACAGTAAGCAACCGATTTTGGAAGTGGAGAATAGTAGTTGACATTCTTCATCTATTCTGTATTTTGTATTCTTCATCTATTCTGTATTCTGTATTATTTATCTATTCTGTATTCTGTATTCTGTATTCTGTATTCTTCATCTATTCTTTATTCTGTATTCTTTATCTATTCTGTATTTGTGTATTCTTCCTCTATTCTGTATTCTGTATTCTTCATCTATTCTCTATTCTTTATCTATTCTTTATTCCTCGTCTATTCTGTATTCTTCATCTATTCTGTATTCTTCATCTATTCTTCATCTATTCTGTATTTATGTTTAATATAAATGTCTAGAATTAGAGTCACCTGATACTAAATGACCAGTGGGAGAAACCTGCTAACACCTGATAAAGGTTCACGTGTCCACCGAAAAGTGAAATTAAACAATGCGTGTCCAAGTCTACACATGTCAAACATGACATCTATACACTTCCCGTAAAAGTCACTTTTATGATCATAAATTCCATGAGTGAGCGTCAGAGACTCGGAGCAGATGCTGTCCTGGCTCTGAACCCTCCGAATGTGCCACGCTCTGCGCACGTTGGCTCAAACAAGCAACGGCATGTCTTCACCATTAAAAGTGAGGAGGGAAGAAAGAAAGAAAAAGCTTTCACATAGGAAAATCTGAGTAAGCTCAAGTCAAGAAAAGGCTGTGGAGTCTCTGGGAAGAAGCGAATGAGCTTCAGCTTATTGTTCAGTTTCTGTCCAGATAAAACCCGAAACTCTACCCCTCTCTCCGGCTCACTCCCCCACAGCTCACACACACTCTGAGTATTTCTCACTGAGCCATAACGTCTTGTTTCGACGGATCTGATGTGTAATGGTTCTGACTCACTGGCATAGCAACATTCATACACAACACACACAACACTCTCAGAAAATGGTAGATTCCAACTGTACCTCTTCTGATGCACAAACCTGGGCTCTGGGCCAATCCCAGGGCTGTTTTCAGCTCTTTTAGTTTGAAAATCCTTACACCTCACTGTGTGAACTGATTATGATTCTCCTTTGTGTAAACGTAATAGTGTCTGTAAATACTCACCATTTCTTTACTATAAGTGAGCAGTTCTGTAAAATAGAGGTATTAAGGTAGACGGGTCAACTGATATCTTTTCTGCTTTAATGATGTTGTCTACATCAGCTAACACAGTTTATAATGCCAGTGCATCAGTGGGAAATGTGGTCATTTAAATCAAGGTTTAGTTCCTTTTAATCCAATAACTTTGATTTTGATGAGATTATATAAAAAGGAATATCAGAACTGTGATGATTGCTAGGCCTGGGTCCTTTAGTTAACGATGTAATGGTGCGGTGTACTCATCTCTTATGCTTTTAGTTTGCAGGTTCAAGACAATTTCTTTCATGATTTTACTTTCGATATTATTAAGTTATTTATACTTCCATAGTACACATAATGGGAATGGAAGTCCACACCAGTCTGACATTTTTTGAGGAGTTTGACAGACGTGCAGTCGTTGGTGTGTAGAAGGAGCAGAGCAGCTGGGACACACCCATCCCTAGGGAGCGCCAATGCTGATGGTCTGTTGTGTTTAGAGGGCTTAAAGTGGAACCCTTTACTGCCAACAATAACACTAAAGGCCACATATGTCACACTGCAGTGCATTATGGGATTACTTCATTGGACTTGTTTATTTACTTTGTATTACTTTACCAGCTGCAGGCTGGATGTGCAATGTGTCCAGCCTGCAGCGCGTGTGTGTGTGTGTGTGTGTGTGTGTGCGTGCGTGCATGTGTGCGTGTGTGTGTGTGTGTGTGTGTGCGTGCGTGTGTGTGTGTCTGAGTAACTTCATTGCCATCTTTCACTTCCTTCAGTTGGCATACTGGTATTGTAGCTATTGTAGCTATTGACATCCTGTTAGAAGACATGCTGACTCTTTGCTTTCTCTTTCTCTCTCTCACTCTCTACCCAAACACACACAAAATATTGAACCTTGTATAACAAAAAAGTGATGTTTCATAAACTGGTGTAGAGATAGAGATAACCCCAAGCCAAAAGAGCTTAAAATAATGGTCAAACGGCATGGGTTTTGATCTGTGTGTGTGTGTGTGTGTGTGTGTGTGTGTGTGTGTGTGTGTGTGTGTGTGTGTATAGTGGAACTCTGACTGAGATTTATGGGATTTGAGCGAGTGAGATCAGCTGGTTAGCCAGCTATCTTTGGTTTTAAGTGGGTTTGCTTTTATTGGGACATTCCATTAAAAGTAAATCAATTTCTGACCTTCCTTTGGCTAAAGAAAAAAAAAGTACAATTGTTTTTCTAAATGTAACATTTAGAAATAAATGGCTCACCATTCAGAAGACAGGGGCCCTCAGAGTTGACCCATATTAGACAACCAGCCCTCCAACAGACACAACCATCTTCCTTAAGAATGTTATTATTGCCACACGCAGCCATGTCTAACTGGAGGTCTGAGCCATCTGAACTGGCTTGTGAATTCACACATGCCTTGTCGTAATAGAGTGACAAATACAAAAACATGGGTGATTTAAAAGCTTCTTTCTTGCCACGTGGTTGCTTTACATAGCTGTGGTGAACTGGTAACGCTGTGGCAGAGTCACTCTTTCTGCAAACTGTGGTATGGCAACAAAGTCATCCTGCATCCTCAAACATTATTTTCCTAGAGACCTAAAGAGCAGCGGTTCTCAAAATGTTTTCAGTGATTTGCCCCTTGGGAAATATGTGTACCCCCTGACCAGTGAAAAGCATTTTTGGTTGAAAGAATATGTAATACACAGTGATTTGCCTGGTTTGATATAGAATATACAGAATACCATTCCCTTTATGAACGTGCACTTATATTGTATTGAAAGGTTATTTAATAACTAATTTTAAATGATTTTTAATGGATGCTCATTTTAAATATATATTTTTTAAATCTCACGTACCCCTTTGGAGTAACTTCACATACCCCCAGGGGTACATGTACCCCCATTAGAGAACCACTGCTATATATATGCACTGTATGTATATAGTATATTATATATATAGTACACATATATTTATATATATATATATATATGTATATATATATATATGCACTGTATGTATATAGTATATTATATATATATATATATATATATATATAGTACACATATATATTTATATATATATGTGTATATATATACATACATATATATATATATATATGCACTGTATGTATATAGTATATTATATATATAGTACACACATATATATATATGTGTATATATATATATATATACACACATATATATATAGTTCACAAGGTTGTAAAACAGCAAAATGTGGGCGTGATTGGAAATCGACCTCTGTGACTTCACCCAGCTGTTTTCCCAAAAATGTAAATTTAAATATATATAATATATATAAATACACAAATGAATGTACTATTTAATTCATTTAGTTAGTATTGTATTTATTTATGGTAACAATTAAGTGTTACATTACATAATTGTCTTGTTTTTTAAAGAAATCATTTTTATAATAAATTATGTATTTACATATTTAGTGTAGGCCCTTACAACTCTCCATACCATAGAGAATACCACAAAAGAAGACTAAAGTATTAAAAGAAACAGACAGCTTGACATGTATGTGTATACGAATGTTCAGAGCAGCCTAATCTAAATTTAGGATTTACACTACACATAAAACTGAAAAGATATTATTTCCCACATAAACTATAAACTACATAATTTGATCTCGGTTTATTCACTTTTATTATCCCCGGCCGAAGCCAAATGAAATATCAGTCATTTTAGGAAGTCTCTGCTTATAACACAAATATTTGTAAAAAAAACATGTGACCTTTGAAATAGATATGAGTCATACTTTATTCTGCTAAAAATTCCAACACCAACGCGATCACTTTTTTAAAGAGTAATCTTTTCAACAGTCTCCCTGTGCCATTGGACAACAACAACAACAACACCAACAACGTCCCACCATGGGAGCAGAGTCCCACAGGTACACCTTTTCTACCACAGACTGCTGTTGTAATCATCACCACCACCACCATCAGACTTTGTCTCCAGTGGTCAGACGCCAAAGAAATGCTGTGAATGGTCAAAGTAGCGGCGGAGTGATTCGGCTTCACAACCCAGCAGCAGTGGAGGACTACATTACGCGTTTCAACCACACGTCACCGTCATCGGGATGTGGTCGTTTTTGGCACATGTGCGCATTATTGTTACAGTTCCAATTATTCCAACCCCAAAGATTAAACGTGACATACCTGTTAACAGCGCGGTGGGCATCAAAAAGCAGTACAGCACCCAGACGATCACCTGTAGATCCATGTCAGGAGCCTATACGGATCAATACTCGATATAGGCAATCAATAACTGGCTTTCCATAGATCAGGGCGGACACGCGCTAACTTATACGGCTCCATCGGGGCTGGAGCATTACAAAGTGACAGAGCAATGAACAAACCACTATTTCGATACTCGCTCATTATCAACCATAAAGTTCTGAAAAACTTGAAAAACTTGAGGAGAAAGTCTTCAAAACAAACTTTCCAATCAGTCGGTTGATCGATCGTGCCTTTTTGGTTGCGCACCAGATCCACTCTCTCTTTTTCGAGGGAGAAAGAAAAGTTGTCGAGCTGCTGCATGTGTTGCTGCGGAGAGAGGCTCCAGTCTGAAGGTGGAAAATGTGATTCACAGGCAAGTCAGTGTGGAGAAGAAGGGCGTTCATAGAGGAGCTATTCTCCACCGCGCCGCTCCTCCGGTCCCTCCCCGCTGCCCCGGGTCCCTCACACACTGCGCCGCTGCGGCTGCTGCTGCCGCTGTCTGATGGCAACGTGTTGATGGCTAAGTGTCTGCTCAGCAAAAAATACACACACAACCCACAAGAGAGTCACAAATACGCATAAACATGTTTGGGGTCGAAATGGGCAATTGCGTCAATCAATACGAGGCGCTCGGGCTGGAAATAGGTCTTCCTTAAAACTTTTGGTGTCGAATTTATGATTTATGACTTATCCCACGCCAACAAATGACGTGCTGTGTGTGTCAGTGGCGCCCCCCGGCGGCCAAGTATACACCGTACATGGCTGCGTGTGGATAAGTAAGTAAGTAAGTAAGTAAGTAAGTAAGTAAGTAAGTACGTTTATTTATATTGCACTTATCACAGACAAAGTGTCACAAAGTGCAGTACAGTAGTTAATTAAAACAATTTGGCCAAACATGTCAACGGTTAAAAGAGCTAGATACAATACACTGTAAAAGATGATGCAATCAAATAAATACACAGAGCAGATAGAAAGAAGGCCAGAGAATATTCAAGTCAACCAAATGCCAGTGTAAACAGGTATGTAGGGTCCACCATGGACGTGGGGGTTGTGTGTGTGTGTGTGTGTGTGTGTGTGTGTGTGTCTGTGTGTGTGTGTGTGTGCGTGTGTGTGTGTGTGTGTCGGGCATGGTCCACATTGATGATGGATATTACTGGCAACGTTTCTATTTTAGTTTGGTGTTAGATTCAGTATCCTCAATGTTTCAAAAGTTCATCAGCCAAAGTCCCAATATTTAAGAATGTATAGACAATAATCCGAGTCACTGGTAAATAACTATACGGTCGATCAGCATATTTGTCATCCTCCATAGACTACATGAGCGCAAAGTTCATTTTTTTCTACGTAATATTGGGGACTGAATGATTTTTCGTGGTTTATGGTGCATAAAGCGTCTTTGAGTGTTTAGACAAGTGCTATATAGATTTATAGTACTATTAGCATCATTATTAAATAAATTCCTGACGTGTACTGTTGTAGCTGCTGACTTTTTTACATTAATGCCGACGAGGCCGAACAAAATCTGTCATGATAACCATATGATGACTATTCACAGCTTAAAACAGGACCGCCCGGTGCTAGCGTGTACATCAAACATGTTGTCTGATTAATTAATCACACCATTGTTTTAGCACATCAACAGCTGTGTTGGAGACACGACACTTCGGTCACACAGTGATGCGATTCATAAAAACCGGTTTAGGACCGTTTTTTACAATCTCACCAAATATGATCTGAAAAACGAGCATGAGCAAAACATCATAAAGTGATAATCAGTCTGGATGTGTCTGAGTCAGCAGACGCTCATCTAAAAGAGCCACGTGATTACATCGTTTATCACCATTCAAGTTTGCATAGAGGGCTAAACCAGAAGTTAGCCAGCCAACTTAAAGTTAGACATATCCTGTAAATATGTAATCAGGCCTCACTGAGGCCGACCCCGCATGAGCATGCAACTGATTGTAATCAACGAAGCATTTAATCTACTTTGTGCAGGTGTTTATGTTTTTTAGAACTTTGTGACACGGCATTGCAAACTGTCCCAGTTTTCAGCGCCTGACTGCCAGTTGGACAAATGATTAATTTCTATTTTAGCTTCCATAACAGCAATTATAATAGGAGGTTGTTTGGATTCATGGATCTCAGGACAGAATCCCACAAAATAAATATGATGAAACAGTTCAATTTAACCTATAAACAACAACTTCTGGTTACTTTCTCTGGGAGTTTTATTGCTCCCTTTTGTAAAAAGAAGACAATCTAACTGAGTGCAGAGTGAGAGTACGTTTGAGGAAAGCCTGAAAAAATATACACAAGTTGCATCTTTCTTGTATCCTTTTTGGTGACCTCAGAGATGTTTCTTGGGACCTTGTTAGGTTAGAAACCATATTCAAATATAACAAGTTTCTTTGTAATAACACAGTGGAATAATCCCTATTTTAAATGTTCATTAAGCCTTTCACACTAAGATCAGTGTGTGTGGATAGCTATTGGTACGGAGTAGGCCAGTAACTACAAGTGGTTAAAATGCTGATTTAATCCAATCCAGCTACTTTCCCATGAACTCATACATGTATTTAATCAGGTGCCTATCTAACTGAAGCACAGAGTATGTGATTAAAGGACCGCTGAGTTGATTGTAAGAGATATGTGCATATTGATCAAGAGATGATTAACACAGAGTACTGACATGTAAATGTGCCCGTTGGAAGGCGATATTGCTGCGTTATATTAATCTTGCCATTGATCATGATATGTGAGGGCAGCTGATGATCGTCAAAAATGATTGACCATGTCCTGTTGACACATTCAATTTAATTTTTTTAAAAGAGCTGAAGAGGAAGACTATTCATTCAATTGTGTTATTTACATATTAATAAACAATCAAATGTGCCTGATGTTGTATTATACATATGTATTTGTTTACACGTTACAATTAATATATATTTTTATTAAAAATAATCTAATCAACAGCAGAGCTCTTTACTATTATTATTTTGTATTTAACACAATGTCAAAAACAAGTTGCAATGTAGAGCGACTGCGTCTTTAAGACCGCTGAGTCCTCAACGTGGCCCCGCCCTCTTTCATGATCCTACGACCGGAGAAGGCGTGGCTTGGGATTTTTCGCGCGAAATTCCTTTCTTCTTCCTGCGAGGTGTGAATATTTCCCGATATCTCTCGTCGATGGGTGGTATTTATACTGTTACCGACCTCAGAGAATCATCATAGACTCGTTTTCACTTCGCGGCTCTAGTTCCACCTCAAGCAGCGGAAACATGGCGCAGCCGAGAGTCACGGAGTTCTTTGCCCAGAAGAAGAAAGGGCTCGCCGCTCCGGTGAAACCGACCAAGCAGCGCAGAAGCGCGGTTATCGGCCGCGGTTCGTCCGAGATCGGATCCAATGTTGCCAGCACGAGGACAAGATCCTCAAAAAACAAAGATGTTTTCCTCCGCTCGTCCTCCGTCCACGAAGAGTTTGTCCGAGTCATCCACGAGGCGGTGGAGCAGGACCACGGAGTTAGTTCCGCGGACAGTACCCCCTCCAGTCCCCGGACACCGACCTCTGCGGGGACCGATTTCGACTTCGGAGCCGCCGTGTTTTCAGCCACCGCCAAACACAGCACGGCCAAAAAGAGGCGACGGGTGGAGGTCTTTCAGGACGCGTGCGTCCCTGTTCCGGAGAAAACAGCGAGGACGAAGGCGAGGAAGAAGCTGGTCCTCCCTCAAGACGCCCCGAAGGTGATCCAGCAGCACCGGACCTCACCTGCAGCCTCTGTTTCTGGGCCGAAGGTTCAGAAGCAGCTCCACTTCCAAACCAACAGCTCCCCGCAGAGAGAAGTCCACAGCGAGGACACGAGGGGAGAGGACCCGAGGGGAGAGGACAGCAAGGTAACTCATTGCGTTGGTCTTTCTGCAGATGTCCCAGCAGCACGATGGGCTGACACACCATGACAGCTGCTCAGCTGTTTAACACACACGTGTGTGTGTGTGAGCAACTGAATGAATACGCATTGCTTGGTGGACTAAACACTGTCCATATAAAGTAGACAACTGCTCAATTACAGCTGTATTTACTATGTGTGCACAGTGTGATGGTCTGATATTACTGTGGAAAGTCAAACTAAAATTCAAATCTATTCTGTTGATTTCCAACAATGACTACTGACTTCTGTATTTTTCACATTTCATCCTATGGCAAAATAACAACAGTACGGGTTTAATAAGGCTCAACAATGTGCTAAACACTAGACGGTTTGTCAAACCATTATCATTTGTGGTAGAATGTGTGACACAAACTAAAACTACATGCGTCACCAACAGTGGATCTCATCAATGTGTTTAATAGGTGTTGGACAACAATTGAGCTCAGTGGCATACTTGTTTGTTTCTGAAATGCATTGAAAACAACAACAAAATTGTAGATATAATGTATGACACGTTCTTTAATTCCCTTTGACATATATTCCCCTTTCCCCCAGGTTCTCTGTAAAGAGGGCATTGAAACCCTCAAGTCTCGCCTTCAGAGGATCAAGAAACACGCTGAGAACATAACCAGAGCTTCTTCCCCGGCTTCTACATCCCCGGTGGGCTCAGCCGCTCCTAAACCGACCGCGCTCGTCCCCAGAAGCGCCACGTCGACCACCTCCGATGTCAAGGCCCTCAAGTTCACTGTTACACACGTCAAAGAGCTCGCAGCTAAAGCTCAGCGGCGGAAGGAGGAGAGAGAGGCCAAAGAGAGCAAGCCGAGCGAGGCACAACCCGTTCACAGGTGAGCATCACACACACACACACACACCTAAAGCCACACACCAATGAGGATGGTGCAGGTGGGATGCTGCATCACCAGCAGCCAGACCCCAAGCAAACGTGTTTCTTCTTGTTCCTCCAGTACCGAGCCGCCGGCTTACCAGCGGTACCACACTCTCGCCCAGGCGGCGCCTCCCGGCCTGTCCCTGCCATTCCAGTACAAGGTGCTGGCCGATATGTTCCGGAGTATGGACACCGTGGTCGCCATGCTGCACAACCGCAGTGAGACGGCCACCTTCGCCAAGATCCAGAGGGGCGTTCAGGACATGATGCACAAGTAAGTGGGAGGATGGGGGGGGGGAGCGATTGACCTGGTTGTACTTTCCTGGATATAAATGGTGGACGAGTAAGTATTTAAAGTGTAATGTTTGTGATGCAGCTAAAACTGTACTTCCCTCAGCACGAGTAATCCATGTCTGCTCTGTGTTAACATAATGTGCACACCGACTGGGTCTCCATGCTGTGGGGCGAGATGCGCCTCCAGAATTTTCTTACCAGAATTCAGTCAAAATGATCTCTCGGCCGGCTCTCATCAACCCTCTTTCCCTCTCTGTGCTCGTCCAGGCGGTTTGAGGAGAGCCACCTCGGTCAGATAAAGACGGTGTTCCCGGACGCCTACACGTTCAGACAGGAGAAGAACGTCCCGACCTTCAACAGCAACGTCAAGAAG
The DNA here is from genome assembly GCA_036178185.1 of Liparis tanakae. Taxonomy (NCBI): domain Eukaryota; kingdom Metazoa; phylum Chordata; class Actinopteri; order Perciformes; family Liparidae; genus Liparis; species Liparis tanakae. The sequence continues at coordinate 12,755,781 of CM070100.1, forward strand.
GGCCGCTGCCATCTCACCGTGGAGCCCGTCCTCCGCTCTGGTCAGTGCTCCACATATTAATACGTCTTGCTTTATTTAAATATCTGTTACAACCTTATTCAAACAGATCGTTAAACAGGATTGTAATGGCAGCTGCTTTTTTCTTTCTGTGATCATTTATTAATATATATTCTGTGTTTCCCTCTCCTTCAGGCCAGAATGAGGCGCGTCCCGTCCTGTCGGCCTCTTGTCTTCTGGAGAGAAGAACCGTCTTCCACCTGAGTCTGCTCTCCGTCGTCAAACAGCACCACAAGGTCAGCCGCCGCTGCATTGTTGTGTTTAGTGAGGTTTAGAACTACAGTCATCGGTTTTCCAATGCGGAGGAGAGCTGGAGGCCACTAGGGGAGGTGTAGTGAGTCGTCTCCCCCGCAGCCCAAAACAAACCTCACCAAAGATCTCACCAATGGTCTTTTGACTCTACGATAAAACGTAGATGGGGATGTTCTAAAAACTTTTTAGAACATCCCCATTTTTTTCAATCTACTGTGCAACACACATGTGGGACCTTCTGCAACGGTGTTGGGGAAGAACTTTCTGAACAATATTTGATTTCCATTGAAAAAAGAATGGAACTAGCGTGTTTTGGCTGATCTGCAAAAGGCGGCTACTTTGATGAGTCTACAATGTAGATTACATCTTTTTCTTCTTCTCCAATTGTTTATTTATACTATGCTTTTATTTCTGAGTACATTGAGAAATGAAATGGTGTCCCTTTTAAATAAAAAAACTAGAGGAATTGACTAGTAGTGTACACGTTTTTAAATAGTGTATTTGCCGGTTAGTTCTTCTGAAAAAAATGTTGCAGAACTTTTTGAAAGCCACACAACACAAGCCAGGTTTTTCAGGTCCTATTCCCCCCAACAGCCATCTTTTTTTAATTTTAGGTAACATATACTGTGGTACAGTGTGACATGGATGGCGTTTCAGAGAGTGTATGGTCCTAATGTGTATTTGTCTAAATGTTAATGATTCCCGTCTCGTCTCCAGAGCTTCCTGTCCTTGTTGGTTCCTCCCGTGTCGATTCCGGAGGACCAGCTGACCCGCTGGCATCCTCGCTTTAATGTGGACACGGTGCCGGCCGTGTCGGCCAGCCTGCTGCCGCAGCCTCCTCACCTCGACACGCTGACCACCGCGCAGGAGGTGCTCGACAAGGCGCGCTCGCTCATCACACCCAAGGTACCGTGTCCATAATGTGATAAAGGGGTCATACAAATTCATGGAATGTAAAAAAAAATTGGCCTGGAAAAGTTCTTGCAAAAGAAATTTTGTCAAAAAAGTTTGGGAAATGTGTTACATCGAGTTTGAAATTATTCATACATTTTTAAAAGAAAGACGCTCAAAATATAACCAGTTAAAATATAAATGTGTATCCTTTTAAACAAAAAAAATCTCTAATTTATTTTTGTCATTTACGGTATTTGTATGCTTTGGAATTCTCATTGTTAGTTTTAAATACTAAATGTTCTCACTTTTTCATGTATACACTGAGATATCACAAAGTTTGCTCATGGAAATTTGGTTCAATGACATTAAAGTGACTGAAAAGTCATTAAAGTCTACATGTGTATGAACCCTGGCAATGTTTAAATGTCGTGCTTTATTTAGAATGCCTCCTGGCTTGTTCACAATCGATTCATTAATTCATCATTCAAATAATAAGTCTCTTGTCCTGTTCAGATGGAGAAGGCTTTGGTTTCTCTGGCTCAGAGGACGGAAGGCAAAGAGCCGGCGCCTGCACAGAACTCGGCCGCTGCCCACGTACCCGCTGCCCCTACCGCCCTCAAGGGAGTGTCCCAGTCACTGCTGGACAGGGTGAGTGGACCGCAGGGTCCTTTTATACAGCTCTTCCCCTAACTTAGTTTGTCTGTTTTCTTTATTTAGTATTTTACCCTTTCATTTGTGTTGCCTTGATTCTCTGTAGAGCACCTTGTGAACTCTATTTTTAAAGGTGCTATATAAATAAAGTTTCTTATTATTATTAGCCTGGTTGAACTGGCCTTTCTTTACCATAAAACCAGGTTGAGTTTTTAATCCATGTGGTGTTTGTCGGTGGTTCAGATCCGCGCAAAAGAGGCCCAGAAGCTCCAAGCAGCCATGACACGAAACCCCAAACAAGAGGACCGTCTGCTGATGATGTCGCGGCTTCCCGAGCTGGCCAGGATTCTCCGGAATGTTTTTGTTGCGGAGAAGAAACCCGCGTTGATCATGGAAGTGGCCTGCAACAAGGCGGTGGCCAGCTACCGATCTGCTCTCAGTACAGGTGGGTTCAAAGCACGGGAGGACATGCACATTTTTAGGGGGACATTTCCCCTAAAATATTAGCAATAATAAGACTGTTAGGCAGTAGTCAACAGATTCAATGTTTTCTTAGACAAAAAAACAACATAAATCAGACGATTGTATTCTTATTTATTAGTGGTTATTTATTGTTATTGAAATTATTTTTTTTGTAATCCCAAATTATATGTATTGATTTCTTGTTGTGTACCTACCTACTACAGGCAATACAGTTGGAACTAAACTTAATTATTAGAGGAAATTCTTAGTGGGAGCAGTTTTGCCCTTTGACCGTGTGTATTTCCGACCGCATAAGAAATATCAGCAGAGCAGGATCAGAGTAGCTGAGAACCATCCTTTGTGTTTTATTTAAGTTAAATCTGGAAGTAGATAATGCAAGTAGAAATGGGCAAACTGATATTAAACTAACTTTTTTTTAAATGTTATTCGGCGTCTTGGTAAAGGGCTGCAATGTGATGGGGTCTTCTTCTTTTCCCAACCACCAGGTGAAATGGAGAAGCACATCCGTCTGCTGGCAGAATTGGCTGCCGATTGGCTGACTATACATCCAATCAGGAAGGACTTCTACCTGAAGCTGAACAAGAACATGGAGCTCAACGTCGTTCTGGAGCGGCTGAGCAGCCGACTGCGAGAGGAGGAGAGGATCTGAGATGCAGACTGAAGGCCCGCAGCTTTTTGAAGTGCAATATTTTCCAGTGAATTTCACTGATTTGTGGACAATCTGTGACTATGTTTTGTTGCGTGCCGGATGGTCACTAACGGGTACGATCGGCCCTCGTCCTGGTGTTTAATTCCCCCCCACATGTTGTAAAGATGTTGTTTTAACCACATTTCTGTGCTGTTGATTTTGTTTTGTTCCTCTTGTGAAAGTGTAATGGCGGCGTTGACTTCCAGACTTTTTATGAATCAAATTTTCTACGATGTAGAACTGCTGAATGTTTGTCCTTTTTTTTTTTTTTTTATTTTGACGTCCCTGTTCGATCATGTTTAAGAAATACAAGCGTCTGTCAAAGTTTGGCTGCCTCCACTTTTTTATTAAATATTTCTGAGAGTCAAAAGCAATGTTTACTTTAAATATCTCATCCTGTCCAGATTATAAAAGTGAAAAGGTAAAGTGGTAATGGAAAGAACAAGTATCTTTTCATGTAGTCTCCCCGATGTGGAGTGTCTGCTCACTCATTGGAATAGGGACATTTGAATTGAGGTTTGCTGTAGTTGCAAATATTTATCATTTTTATGATATGGTTTCTATTGTCATGGTAAATTCTACCCAAATATAATTAGGCACCATTATGAAGTTGGCTTGTTTGGAAAAGGCGTAGCAAGTCAAGTGTTAAAGACTAATCATTTATTAAAGATAAATCAGCCCACCATCATGCAGAAATGTTTTCTTTTCCAACAAGCGTTGAAATAATGTATCTTCTTGGAGCTGCCATTTGGAAAAATACATACTGAACCTCATTCAAACGGGGCCGACACAAATCTCTTTAACCTGTACAAAAGTCTGCCGCAGATATCGGGACTCCTCAGTATCTTATGACCTGAATTTAGTCCGATGCTGAGAACAAGTTGAGTTCCGTAACGCCCGAGTGTAAACACACATCTAAATGCATCTCATTAAAACTATTAGTTTAATGCATTAGAAATCAAAATGTTACATTCATTCTCATCAATTGTTCAAAAATGTGCAATTATATCTAGACTGCCCAAATAATACAGCAGCAGGAGAGAAATGTTAAACACAAAACAATATGGATTGGAGCTGAATATTCTATTAGACTAGATGCTCTGTATTTCTAGGAAATGTTTGGCTCAAACAATACTGATAAGAGTGTAGCCTGATCTGTCCAATGTGCCCAGGATAGCACACAGGCAGATGTATTATCCACAGTTGTCCTACATGAGTGTGAGCTATTTAATACACAGATGGAGAAACCCTTTTAAAGTATACACATTCAGACTGCCACATATAATATAATGCCTTTCAAACATATCAATCCATCCTCTCGGCTTCCTCCTGTTCAGGGATGCAGACACTGATCCCATGTATTAGGCAAAAGATGATATATGATTCCTTAAAGATCCGTGGAAACCGAGTTGCTCCGGGTCAAAGGACATGGCACCAGAGCATTAACAGATTTATGAATGAATAATAAACTCTTTGTTGCTGGTTACATTTGGAAAGCACCTCAATGTAAACAATTCAAACTATGGTTTGGCCTTTCTCCACCCATAAAACCAGGTTGTGTTTTTAATTCATGTGGTGTTTGTGGGGGGTGTGGGGGGGCTCAGTACTGCACCAGGGAGAATACAGGGTGCGATTTGAGTTTGTCGATGCCGTTTAACTCTTTGAGCTCGATGACCACCAGGCAGCCCAGAATATCAGCCTGCTGCTTCTTCATCAGCTTACAGGCTGCATACAAAGTCCCTGCAACAGACAGACACAGACGAATGTCACTTCAAAAGACACGATAAGATGGACCGAGAGCCGAGTGGTTGGGACAACAAAGAAAAAATGTCAAAAAATAAAAATACATCCTGGGTTGAAGTTTATAAATCACAATGAAGGCTAAAGACATCATTTAGTATCTGTCATTCCTCCTGCTCTCAGCCAGAGGAGAAGCTGACAATAACTATGCTAAACAGTTAGACATGAGATACGTCAAATTGTGAGACGCCATCATATGAGACGCCTTCATGAGAGATGTCATAAGAAATGTCATTATGCGACAGGTCAAATTTTGAGACACCAACATGAGAAATGTCCAATTGTGAGACGCCGTCATGAGAGATGTCATATTGTGAGATGTCATATTGTGAGATGTCATCATCTGAGACGTCATCATGTGAGATGCCATCATGTGAGACGACGTCATGTGAGATGCCGTCATGGGAGACTAGCGTGGGGGAGGGGGGGGGGGCAGTAAACAACGTGGGGGCGTGGCTAAATAGTGTAGCTACAGCAGGAAAGTGATGGTGTCCACCGGAGTCGTGTCGCCAATGTCAGGAGTTCCCTCTCATAACACAAGCAGAAGGAAGCTTCCGCCAGGAGGACTATTTGAAATGTACACGCGACAAGGTGAACACGAACGCCGCTTGACTCACCTCCAGTAGCCAAGAGGTCGTCGATGAGTAGAATCTTCTGTCCTGGAGCGACAGCGTCTTCCTGGATCTCTGCTTCAGCCTGGAGGAACACAAGTAGAGCAGCATCAGCACCGGGACGAGGGAAAGCTTCTCAGAGGAGAGGCGGTAGCTGGCGAGGGCCGAGCGGACGACAACAACGCGTTAGTGTGATGTCATACTTGCAGAAAGCCCTTGTGGAGGTGGCAGAAGGTGAAAAGTGTGACACACACACATACACACTCATTACGGCTCTAGCATGCTCGTTTTACAATAATATGTTGGGAAACAGGTGAGGAACACCTTTAAATCGCCATGTCCAACATTTTAGGAAGCGTACTCATCTAACATAAGATTGGGGAATATCCAATCAGTTTGATTTCTGTTTGCAAATAAGAATAAGCTGTAATAAAATGTTAGCTATGCTTTGTCCTATTAGCATATGTTGTTTCTCTGTTCTGATGTGCATACACAAGACACTGTGTATACATTTGTGTGTTTGTGCGTGTGTGTGTGTGCGCGTGTACTTTACCTTGCCATACTCCAAATCATACGCCACAGACACAGTGGTTCCAGGCAGTTTGCCCTTCTTTCGGATCAGGACGAAGCCAACACCGAGCCGCTGGGCCAGCAGGGGACCAAACAAGAAACCACGAGCATCGAGACCTGAACACAAACAAACAAAATGTGTTCCCTCGGCAAAATATGCATTAAACGTTGTGCTTCTACACTACTAAATCTTAAGAAGGAAATATTGTACTTTTTACTCCACTGCATTAGTTTTATGTTCCAGAAATGCAAATAATTAATCTCAACCCATTCCTTTTGAGAGCCTAGATGGCAGCAATGCAAAATTAATGGATAATAGGAGAGAACTGATAACTATATCTATAACCGGTATACGTACATGCAACTCAGGTGCACGCACATATATGTTTAGAGTAAAAGGTGCATCAATTAATATGTCAACTGTTCCTTTGAGGCTCATCCGGTACAGGATGCTGGCTCATTCGGAGGCTTCTTACCGACAATCAGCTCGACCTGCGGGTGATTCTTCCTGACATGCTCTTCAAACAGGTCGGTCACTGCCGTCAGAGCCGCCGGAGCCTTCAGGATGGGACAAATATCCCTGCAACATACACACTTTGCATCAGAACCCCGTCACTTCCAATGGAAACGCTTTCATATCGTGAAATTTCACAGGATTTGTTAATGAACTTCTGCTTGGCACACATTTGATTTATTCTTCCATCAGCACAACGTATTAATGTAGTGACTAACACAATCAAATTAAAATCATAAACTGAGGTAGTAATGATTTCTTATTCGTCTGATATACACTCAACAGCACACAACACATCACCTACCAGAACTATGTGGAGACGTCATAGTCTACTTTTTGAGTCACCAAAAAGAGTTCATTTGTTTTTTCTAAATGTATTATTGTTTTATGAATCCTGGTTATAATCCTTTTAGAGATTATTTAGTACTGTAACAAATCCAGAAGTTTCCATGTTGGAGATATTTTTTGTTTAATTGTCTGGTCAGGACAAAGGTAACTCTACAAAGCAACACAATGTTATTAATAGAGCTAATTAAATGTGTTGATCAATAAAGTTGTCTGAAACATTTGATGAAATTGAACATTTAATTATTTATACATTTAGATAAAATTATATGTTTGCCATTACATATTAACAAGGACATTGATGGACATCTTTTATCAAAACAAGATTAATATAACTTACTGTACAGAATGACAGGGTCAAATGTATCAATGTCCAAAGTCCATTGAAAGTAATAAAAAAAACATACTAAAGTCGTTCCACATTTGTACAAAATAACACTAGGTATTAATTAAAACATTACTTTTTCTTCACAAGAAAAATACAAATTCTGTCTATAACTTATATTATATTTTTCTGAAACGTGTTACTTTTCCAGTCAAGTGTACGTTTCTCATTACAGCGGGTACTAGTTGTAATTCCTAGATATCTTTATCATCCTTTTGAAATCTTTATCATTCTTTTGTGCTACATTCAATTAAAGTTTGAACTCGTAAGAATTTGACGGTGTTGATGTATTGAACTGGAATTATGTCAAGTACAAACATCTTTATCACAGTCAAACTTCAACAATGTAACATTGGCATAATGTTGTCGATTTTTTACTTTAGAGTCTTTTAATACCCCCCAAAAAAGCCCAATTCTGCACCAATACCCCGTGTCTGTTTACAGGGCAACGTGTGGACTGCGGTCAAGCCAGCCTCCACTTCGAAAAACACAGTCAAGCCAGCCCGCCCGATATTTTTCATTACACGTATATACCAGGCATTACGGTGCGAGTGTTTGAAACCCGTCGTCAAAATAAGAGCAAACTTCCGGTGAACGTGATATGACGAAACACGCCTTTTATAGTTATAGATTTAACTAGATGAAGAGATGAAAAATCATGAATTGTATGAATGATGAATACAATACATAAAAGAAGGTCATTATTACGATATTTGATGTTCTGATTTAGAATTTCAAAATAAAAGATATAGAAAATCACATTCATGCCCAAATGTGTGTCTAATTTCAGAATAGATTTAGAACAAAATGGTGCGTAGTTATAACATATTGTCACTTCTGATTCATGGTAGAGTACCTCAAGGTGTCACCCAGAGATAATAAAGATAATCTGACGTTTGATTTTTTTAAATGAAAGTACTTATAATATTAATATATTATGCCAATATTTGACATTTATTTAGAAGCAAATCCATAACTTTCTTGCAAAAACACACTGCAGTCTGGTTATTGGTGACCTCTGCTAGCTCCATGATTATTTTCATGAGATTTTACTGTTCGGATTTTGAGAAAACTCTATTTAAACTTAGCGAAAAATAAATATGATTAATATTATGCCAACAGAGCTAACAGAGGTCACCAATAACCAGACTGCAGTGTGTGTTTTTGCAAGAAAGTTATGGATTTGCTTTAAATAAATGTCAAATATTGGCATAATATTAATCATATTTATTTTTCGCTAACTTTAAATAGAATTTTCTCAAAATCCGAACAGTAAAATCTCATGAAAATAATCATGGAGCTAGCAGAGGTCACCAATAACCAGACTGCAGTGTGTTTTTGCAAGAAAGTTATGGATTTGCTTTAAATAAATGTCAAACATTGGCATAATATATTAATATTATAAGTACTTTCATTTAAAAAAATCAAACGTCAGAATATCTTTATTATTTCTGGGCGACACCTTGAGGTACTCTACCATGAATCAGAAGTGAAAATATGTTATAACTACGCACCATTTTGTTCTAAATCCATTCTGAAATTAGACACACATTTGCGCATGAATGTGATTTTCTATATCTTTTATTTTGAAATTCTAAATCAGAACATCCAATATCGTAATAATGACCTTCTTTTATGTATTTTATTCATCATTCATACAATTCATGATTTTTCATCTCTTCATCTAGTTAAATCTATAACTATAAATGTATTTAAAGACGTGTTTCGTCATATCTCGTTCACCGGAAGTTCGCTCTTTTTTTGAAGACCGTTTTCACACACTCGCACTGTAATGCCTGGTATATACGTGCACTGAAAAATATCGGGCGGGCTGGCTTTTCGAAGTGGAGGCTGGCTTGACTGCAGTACATGTGGCCCGTGCATTGGGACATATCGATCCGCACAGCTCGAGGCTCCTCCCCTCACCTGCTGCGCGTGGACGTTCTACTGACGGAAAATACCTCGCGAGCACGCGGAACTGCAACTGCTCGGACCCCCTCGGCCCGAGGGAACTCGAGACCCCGCTCAGCAGCTCACCTGAACAGGATGTCTTGCTTTGGAAAGTCTGGAAAGTCTCGGATGTGTCTCCGGACCAGCTGGAGTTTGGATTCAGAGTCTGCTGCCATTCTCCTTCTGTGACGTCAGATGTTCACTTCTTTTGCTCTGACGGCCGTTGTCGTCCAGCTTATTGGTGCATTAGCGCCACCTGCTGGTCCGGAGTGTGTGAGTTTCCTCGCATTCCTCCATGCAGATGGAGAAAACACAGGGAAACCTGGATGCAATGATGAGACTTAGGAAATACCCTTTGTTTGAAAAGACTTTATTGGAAAAACTAAAAGTAGCTTTAAAAAAAGATTTAAGTTTATATTAATAATTTAAAAAATATGATAATAATTATTAAGTCTGATCTGAGTATCTCCTGCCATTCAGAGCAGTCCTGTGTGTCAAGGCATGGCCTCTCAGCGTCTCTCTCTTCTGTGGAGGTCAAAGGTAGAGCAGGCGGGATATGTCAATGGGCGGGGCTTGTAGTTGACAGGCTCCTCCTCTAGTGTGAAAGGCTTTTGTCTCAGGTGGTCAGAGGTCATGAAGAGGAGAAGAGAGGGCCCGTCTGCTACCTTGTTGCTATGGCAGGATGGCTGCAGCCTATGTTGCAGCATCTGGCTGATCAGCTGATCTTCCTGCACATCGACGCAGACCAATGAATTGAAGAGAACCTGTGAGCGAGAGACATTCACTTCTACAGAGAGAGAGAGAGAGAAAACAAAACAAAACTTATACAAGGTTGTGACATAGTAGTAGGATAGTATTGTCATTCACAAATATTTCAGCAAGGATAATTGTGCCGTGACATTTTCAAACTTGACGATATTTAGAGTTGATTAGTTCAATTTAGAGCCGATCCCAATCTAAAACTCTAAACATGACCTCCTCCAGTGCCAGGTCAGGATCATTTACTCTAACTTCAGACTCAACATATTAAACTAAATGAGTGGCATCCTTTTGTGTGTGGGTTACCTTCAGTAGCTCTGGTGTTGATCAGGTTTTTGGTCCTCTCTGACCTTCGGAGAGTCTCCTGCATGGCCTTCTGGGAGTTAAACTCAGCCCCCTGCAGGACAACAGACCGGTTACTGATGGGAACAAGCAGCTAATGAGCTCAGCTGTGGTTTATAGATGACCGACTGCTAAAAAGGTGTGAACCTGCAGTAACTGAAGTTCTGCCTTCAGAGCCAGAGTGGTGTTTAGTCCCACCCTCTCGAGACAGCCTGGACCTTGATTGGATACTGCTCCACGGGACTCTAAACATTGTCTGGGGGCTACATAAAGCAGATGAAAGAAATAACATGTATCTATTATTCTATCGGCCAGCGACCAGTGTTAGTACGATTACAGTCTTTGGTCTCTGGCATATAGATCTGAAACTTGCAATGACAGTTGCAATACAATTGGCATCGCCTCGCACCAGGTGGAAGATAGGGCCCTCAGTTTGAATTTTTAGACTCTGGTTACCGTTGTGACATCCTCTGCTCCTCCTCTGACCTCTGATTGGTTGCTTAGGTGTCGCGTCTCTGTTCTGCTGAAGTGCTACCTTGACATCCACCGGTTCCTGAAAGAACACCTGCAGAACAGACACAGAATGATGTCATCACAAACTCGTACCCTTTTGTGTCGTCACTAAAACACATCGGGACTAAAAGGATAATGTCATTACCCGTGTGTTCGACCCTCTTCCTGTTAGTCTTTGAGACAAGGGCTTCAGCTGCGATGGGTCCCTTTGCTGACCAGTCTTCAGGGAGCTGGGCTTAAAATGGGTGTGGCTAGTCTTGGGAGTGGAGCCGAGTGTGACGGACAGGTCGAGCTCAGGACAGCTAATCAGAGAGGAGGAGGAAAGGGGGAGTGGGGCAGTGTGAGGAGAGGGGGGAGGAGAGAGGAAGGAGGAGGAACTCATCCTGGCAGGAAGAAATAGAGACATTGATTTTCAGTAGAATGCACCACAAAAAGAAAACAAAAAAAGTCTCTTTTTGTAAATAATCTTTGATCAGTAATATAAACGTTTCCATCTTTGGTTCACTAAAATGTCCACTTAATTTCTCTGGGGTCGTCTTGACCAAGAATCCAGTGCAAATGTAATGTATAGTGAAACTAATATAAAAATTAGACATGGACATAATTGGGGACAAGAATCCAGTAAATGTGTATTATAACCTCTTAAGAACCTCAGAATCCTGTAATCATAATCTAAATATGAGGAACTTATGAATGACATTCGAGTTGAATGCATTTTGATAATTATACTGGATATGTGGCTAACCAATGAAGGACACATTTGTATTATAGATCAAATATTATTATTTGAGGATTTTATGACTTTCCAACACTCTTTTTAATTATTAAATACAGTACAATAGTGTAACTTCATACCTCACGAATAGCCTCTCATTTCTATTTCAAGCACCAGGGCTGACTATTTAGTAATTGACTAGGCCTACAGATGTTAGGTCAGTCAGTTATAGGTACCTTACCTAACACTAGTTATTCAGATTCGTCTTGTAATCTTAGTTAACAAAGGCAGTTAGTTAGTTAACAGAGCTTCCGCTTGCAGAGTTTTTAGATACTAAATCCTGCGGTAGTCTCCGTTTGCACTATTTGGCTCTTCAGAGGAGCTATAACGTTACATTGAAGCAGATACAGTTGGACGGTGTTACGGTTTAAGAAGCGACCGTGTTAACCGGCGACTTTGAACCGAACGCCTTCGTCGTTGTGGTAGTTGCAGACAGCTGTTGAAAATAGTAAGAGAACACGTAGCTGCCTTCGTCAATGCCTTTGCTTTTTTATTCTTGTAGTATATATTATCATGTATATAGTTGGACGCTATATTAAAACAATAACCCAAGCGGCATTGACGAGGACAGCTATACGTGATCTCTATGCTATATTTCGAACCGCCGTCGTAACCACGAGAACAACGGACACCTTTGGCTGAAAGGTTGCCAGTTAACAGGGTCACCTGTTAAACCACAACACCTGTAAAGCTTATCTATTCATCTTGGTGTTACCTGAGTTAGTCCGATCGGAAACGATCCTTTGAAACACCAGATCCGCTCTTAAAGAGAAAATCAAAGTTATCTGAAGATGACCCAACGTTAAACGTGTTTATTATCCAGGGATTGCAAGACTGTTTGCGTCGTTTCTCCATCAAATTACCCTCCACGCACTCTTCTTCTTTGGTTTTACTGGCCGACTACAGATTGGGCGGTTCTTCCTCTTCTTGTTCTTCTACTTCCGGTTTCCAGCAGACGAGGCACGGTTTCATGCATTGCTGCCTCCCACAGGCGTCAACTTGCTATTGTTATTTGTTCCCGCAAGGAAAACATGCGAGGAGAGAAGAAACGAGGAAATATGTTTTAAGAGAAATGAGACGGGTCACGTGAAGCGAGGTCGGTTTCTGATGATTGCGGCCGCAGATCACATCTGGATCAGCTGCCAGTCGGATTTAACAGCTGGAGAGAAGAGGAGTTTGTGTCTGAAAAGTTAAGCGGAATTGTTTTCTGGTCTGGACAGGTTTAGTGAACATTCTAATAAAAATCCACTTGTTGACAAAATGATCGTATAACATTTCCAGGTGGATAGGCTGAGTGACATGTAGAGGAGAATGTGGCAGAACACAGAGAGAAAAGCTAAATAATAAATTCAATAATTGTGTAAGTAATGAATCTTAATAATTTATTTTTTAGTTTTGCATTGAGGTAGAAACATATAAATCCTTTAAATGTTATTTTTAAAGACACTTTTAATTTTTCTGTATTTGTTTGTGTCGTGTGTTCGTCTTCGCATAGTTCGAGGGGAAGAGCGAGCTCTGGCTCATACTCCGGCCCAGTAGGTGGCGGTAATGCTCCTTTAACAAGCGGTATGCACATACCCTCTATGAAATAAACGAAGAAGAAGAGCAACAGAAGAGAAAAAAAAGAAAGAGAAAGAAAATCGGTTCCCCCGGTTTGATATGCCATCGACAAAAGTTTTGCCGACAGGTGCAGCGCGATGTCGGTGGCCGGTGGTAGTGTGCCGTTAATGTCCCGCTGTGTTCGGCTCGTGTTGGTTCAACGTGCCGTGACTCGGTCCTCTTTTCGTGGTGCCGGGTATCGAGGGATAGACTCGCCTGCCGGGAGCCCCAGACTCACCCAGAGCCGAGCCCGCAGCAGCCCGCCGCTCGTCCCTCCAGGTCAGTGGCGCTGCCTCCGGGCTCAGGGGGGTGCGCCGGGGTGCACGCACACGGATTCATCTCACGTGATGTGTAGGGAATCAAGGATGTCGAACATAAAGACGCGACACCCAGCGCTAGCAGAGGACTGCTGTCATTTCATGTTATCACGCTTAAACCAGAGCTATTAAAGGCATCAGTCATACGACGGTCGTTAGCCGGTGTTTCGGTTTATCAAGCGAGTATTATGGAGAATCCATAGAGCAATGATCCCAGCCTGAACTATCTATTAAAGTGCTTCAACAAGTGGCTTGGTAATTACATGAGTAACTTGTACATGAAATTACATTTACATTAAAGTAGGATTTAATTTAGTTGGTTTACATAAACATTGGGTGCGAACAAACTTCTGCAAAGTTTATTTGATTGTAGATGTAAAAAATAATATCAAAGCTTTCATATTGCAGCACTTGAGTCAGTGAATTCAGAGCCATAACGACCCTATCGCCATATTATTTATGTCATATATTAAACAGTAAAGACCTGTACCGACAGTACCTTTTACGCATTTTACCATAGTTTTGTTCCTCTGTTCGATCAGCCAACTGATCTTGATCACTGGAACTTTTGGGATATGAAGTCTCGTCTCACTCTGTTTTCCTCCTTCCAAGGCAAGCTGGTGTGGAATGGAGGGGATAAGAAAGCAGTGGTGAGTCTTCACCTGTTTTCTGTTATTTAATTTGTTTCTCCTCCAACCATCTAAAGTTTAAAACTTTGGAAACGTATAACATAACAATCCTAGTTGCTCTAACTTTGTAACTTTCAGCAGCAGCAAGACTCATAATGTTGGCTGGTTTTTAATGTTTACCCATTATACATTGAATAAATACTAATTATCACGAGTCACATAGCAAAAATACAAGATCATATCATAGTTATGTTTCAGTTCTTCATAATTTCTGTGGACCATCCTTTTCACAAATATCACTCTGTCCCTGTTTTCAGATCTGCATTGAGGGGAACATTGCCTGTGGGAAGTCGACGTGTCTCAAGTATTTTGAAAAAACTAGCAATATAGAGGTACAATAAGACAAAGTCCTTCTACAGTTAGATTGTGCATACTGTGCACATGTGTGTTCAGAGGAACATTTTATTCTATAATCTATTGTTTCAGCACAGCAATGTCATGATTGGGAAACCCTGGGCATTGGAAACGTTAATTCATGAATTCCCCTCTTTTTTCGTTCCAGGTCCTGACAGAGCCAGTCTCTAAATGGAGGAATGTCCGTGGACACAACCCTCTGGTATTGTTCATGACAGTGTTGTTCACATTTTTGTTATCCTGTTGAACTTCAATCATTTGCCAGATATATAGGATCTGGGAGTGTTAAAATAGGACTTTTAAAATGAAGGTTTTAATGAAACAAAGCTAAAGACGTGAAGAGATACTAGACCTACTGCATGGTCTGTTGCAACCTACCAACATTATTAGGGAAGAGATTAATTTCAAGGCATTCTAATGGATTTGAATATGTTCTGTGTACCATAAATGCAAATTGATTGTGTCTCTATGGTGGAGCTATGTTCAGTAAAAGTAAATTAATGATCAGGATCCATCCTCTGGGGACTATAATTTTCCAGCAAATCAACTAGTCATTTGGTTTTCAGAATGTCTTCCATGCTGGTCGTGTTAGCGGTGTGTTTCTGTCCCTGCAGGCTCTGATGTACCAAGATCCTGAGCGCTGGGGCCTCACGCTGCAGACATACGTCCAACTCACCATGCTGGGTATGCACACGTCAGCCATGGTAAGTGTATTGTTTTACTGTTTGGCAATGTCAACCTGCGGTGCTGACACATTGGTAGTTGTGGGCTGGTGATGCAAAGATATGACGTCATCAGAAAACCAGCTGTGTGTACTTAAAGTTTCTTGTGGGTTCCAGACAGCTCCCATCAGGATGATTGAGAGGTCCATCTTCAGTGCCAAGTACATCTTTGTGGAGAATCTCTTCAGAAGGTAATCTGTGGCTTGAGAAGCTTCCACTCCTGGAGAAAACCAAAACACTATATATCCATAAGGAATATGATTTCAGTTTACCTCTTGTATTATATGGATTCCGTTGCAGAACCGTTTGAGTTTTTTGTCTGTATAATACCAAAGGTTTGACAATATGTGAGTTAGAGACTCGATATGTGAGTTGGAGACACCATATCTGAGTTAGAGACACGATATATGAGTTGGAGACACGTCATTTCAAGGTTTACTAATTCTGCTTCTTCCTCAAAATGCCCGGCCCGACTGTTTTTTGATGTTGCTGTTTTTTCAGTGGGAAAATGCCAGAGGTGGACTTTGCTGTTCTCAGCGAGTGGTTTGATTGGATCACAACTAACGTTTCCATTCCTGTTGATCTGATTGGTGAGAACACACAAAGGAGAGAAAATAACATGGTGATGATGCAGTGTGCGTGTGTGTGTCGGTGTTTTAATGCTTTGCTGAAATATAACATAACACACTTTGTCCTCTGTCAATGACTCTAACATTAATTAATCATTTACATTTTTGTAATTGTTTTATGTTGCCATCATTTTTATTGGTTTATTTGACTGTACGTGTGAGGACAGATTGGCAACGTCGGCATGCCGATGAGTACTCATCGGCATTCCATCCTGTCTTGCAAATTACATAATGGGTCATCTTCCACAGAAATTGCACAAAATAACTAATCTTCAGCCATACCCCAAAAGTACCACAAGAATCCAGTCGTGAAAGCGAGATATGCTCCCTCTTTCTTTATTTGAATTTCTTCAAGAATCGTGTCGTGTTCAATTTCTTTTGTCCCTGTGTCTCCAGTCTACCTGCAGACGTCTCCTCAGACATGCCATGAGAGGTTAAAGAAGAGAGGCAGAGAGGAGGAGAAAGTCATTCCATTGGTAAGGACACCCATTTAGATTCATATGGCTTCACAGAACAGCACAAAAAGTGGGTGAAAGGTGCGTTCACCGAACGGAATTGGCATTAGCATTGGCATATAGCCAAGGTGGAGAGCTCATTCAAGTTCAACTCATCATAATATATATAAATATATGATAAATATATATAAAATATGCTTATAATTATGCACTGATCGCCTAGTCTGTGTCCTTGTATGTGCAAACATGAAGCGTAAATACAATAAACCCTTCACCAGGAGTATCTTGAGTCCATCCACCAGCTGTATGAGGACTGGCTCATCATGTCCGACGGCTTCCCTCTCCCTGCTCCTGTGCTGGTGAGTAACGCTCCACTTCCTGGTGCTCTGCTTTGGTTGGTGTAGATGTGGAACGTACCTCTGTATCCTTTCATGTCCTGGGGTAATAGTGACCGTCAAACGTGTGTGTGTGTGTGTGTGTGTGTGTGTGTGTGTGTGTGTGTGTGTGTGTGTGTGTGTGTGTGTGTGTGTGTGTGTGTGTGTGTGTGTGTGTGTGTGTGTGTGTGTGTGTGTGTGTGTGTGTGTGTGTGTGTGTGTGTGTGTGTGTGTGTGTGTGTGTGTGTGTGTGTGTGTGTGTGTGTGTGTGTGTGTGTGTGTGTGTGTGTGTGTGTGTGTGTGTGTGTGTCCTCGTCCAGGTGATTCCTGCTGACCATGACCTCCAGAAGATCTTGCACCAGTTGGAGGAAAACCGCGATAAGATCTTAGCTGGAAGCTATCTCTGACAGGCACACATACACACAAGATTCTAAGATGTGGATTATCATTTTAATTTACATTCAAAATAAGTAGGTTTTAAATCCCATAAAATGTCTCGTTAAAAATATTCAACTGACCTTCAACTTTCCATCGGAGGACTTTAGAGTTTCTTAAGGAACCTGAAAAACTCACTTGCCCTTCAAACGGTGAGTTTTACCTAATTCATTCTACATTGTGTGCGGTTTACTTCTGATATTCTTGTATATTTATTGTCTTTTTATTTTACGTTGTAACGAAGATTGTCCTCCAGACTTGTCTTTGTTTTTTATTTTACCTGCTATAAATACATATAAATAATATGTATACTTTGTGTGTGGTTTACTTCTGATATTCTTGTATATTTATTCTTTTTATTTTACATTGTAATGAAGATTGTCCTCCAGGTTTTTTTCACCTGCTATAAATGCATATAAATAATATGTATACAGTAAAGGGATTTCATTGATTGATTTTTTTCTTCTCATGATAAAGACCAGTGTATCACGTTTGCTGGTCGTAGATTTGTTGTTATTATTATTATTATTATTATTATTATTATTATTATTATTATTATCATCATCTTTATTTAAAGGGGACCATGTACAGTTAAAACATACATGTCACCATTTGTTGAACCGTACCAGAGTGCAGCTTCAGCTAATTTCCATCTGTAGTCCCTTGATAGAACTTACAGCATAAAACAATAACAAACGGTACAGGATAAATATATACACAATGCGAAGGCTACAGTACAGCACATTAAAATTAAGAAATGTATACTAATAAAAGTAAGTAATACACACTATTAAAACTAAGGTATAAAAAACATTAAAAGTGAGTAATACAAGCAATAGTAATTTTGCTCAATGAGTACAGCGCTGACCAGCATTCAGCTTTGATTTAATATGTAATATTTAATTAAGACCAAGATGGAGGAGTCCAAAAGAGGAACATACAGCTCAACCTTCCATCTGTCCTTCAGAGCCGCCAGGGAGTGGAAATAAGGTCGAGGCCAAATCAATTTAAGTCGCATAATAAAATGTTCCTTAATGAGAAATATATTAGCCTCAATTATCTAAATTATATCTAAATTAAAACAAACATACTGGTGCTGCCCATTCTTCTCAAACTCTCAGCTAATGAACGGGGCATAAATCATTTGAACTAAATGCAATGTAAAACGTCAATGAATCGGTCCTTGTTCTACCTCGTCACAGGTACTCTTCTTTATTTAGTTGTAGTTCATTGTTATTTATTGCGTTCTTCATTCATTATTTTTTTCAATTTGATTGTTTATTCATTTATTTTCAGTTTAGTAGTTTATATTTAGTCTAATAAATATTTCATTGAGAAATAACTTGATCATTTGATGTGCGTGCATATGAGATATTAGGTCCCTGTACAACGTGAGAAGAACTTCATAGCAACCCTGAGATTTAATTGGTTTGTATCGAATCTTTCCTTAATTTTACAAAATTCGGGTAAAAGCTTCTGATGCTAAGATGTTCGCCTTACACTCTCATATAACTAACAATAGGAGCCATCTAATTGGCTTATTCGACAGTTTGTTTGTATTGTTTTTGTGAGATAGATATTCTTGTGCTTCTGGTACTGTTTTATATTGATTGTGTTATATTGGTCACAGTTCAGCTCTTACTCTCACCAGCCCATCAGACTCCACTCACTCCCTTCTCTGTTCTACCTCGTCAGCTCCATCACTCTCACCTGTGCACTCTGCTACGCTCACCTAATCAGCCCATTCCGTGCACCTGGTTGCCACACCCACCTCATCAGCTCCATGACTCTCACCTGTGCCCTCTGCTGAACTTATTCCCCCAGGTGTATACGCCCCAACTTGAATGATGAATCCAAACACAATTTATTAAAAGGAAGGAGTTATAATCCAAACCACAGTAGAGCAATGAGAAGGCCATAGGAAATCATAATTCTTTTTTATTTATAAAACAAAGTAATTCCAAGACCTTTTGGTCAATTTATCCCAAAATGATTCTAAACATCTTAGAATTATGAAGTAAGTCAATTAAGACTTTGTAAACTGTAGAAAGTTGTACATGAGATTTAAACTCAGCTTTGAATTCAGGGCTTGTTTCTTTAGAGGTCTTGAGTCTCATA
Source organism: Liparis tanakae (assembly GCA_036178185.1). Lineage (NCBI taxonomy): Eukaryota > Metazoa > Chordata > Actinopteri > Perciformes > Liparidae > Liparis > Liparis tanakae. The sequence continues at coordinate 12,775,062 of CM070100.1, forward strand.
ACACTTTATTTCAAATATATATATTTTTTTATAATGGTATATTTTCAGGACTAATTATACAGCTACAGTTAATATATATATATATATATATATATATATATATATATATATATATATATATATAGACCTCCCGTAATCTGCTTCATGAGAACTATGAGGGTTCTGATTCACCTTCATTTTCAGCATTTGATTTATAATAGCATAACGGTTAATTGATAGCAAGATTTTTCATCTGAAGTTGTGAATTAATCTGCAATATGGTCAATGTCCCTAAACACAAAACACGTTTGATAGCACGTGAGGACATGAAGGTCAATGTGTTGAGGTGAGAGGTCGAGTCTGAGATTTGGGAAACTTCTGATGGCTACACTATCTTATGTATGTGCGAAACACAACAGTCAACAACAACAAACTTAGCAAAGCAGCTGCAAAGCTGTCACTGCTGACTCTTGCACATACAATCAAATATTAATATTGGAATTTAATATAAAACAATTTCGACTGAGTATTACAATATTGTTCTGCTCTTTTAAATATATATTAATACACTGGTGAATCTTGGCATACAGACTATCGGCTTGTATTGGTTTTGGCTTGCTCAGTCGTTTTGTGTTATTGATAATTTCCATCTACACATAACTCTTTATTATCACAGTAATGATAACTGTCTCTAATAGTATTAGTACAGTGATCAAAAGTCTCTCCAGCTGTTAAAGCCGACTTAAAGCGGATCCAGATGCGATCCATACAATACATGTATATGTAAATTAGCCTTGAGTCCACGTTATTTATCGTGACGCTCGACCATAACGAAGCTCTTCGTCAGCTGCTCCTCATCCTCATCTTTGCCTGGTTCTGCTCTCACAGGGCCCTCTACTCCGAGCGGTTCTTTACCGTCTCCTCCTTTACAGCTCAGGAAACCTGCCGGTGTCGAGTGGTGACGCCTCTGCTCTTCCATCACTGCAGGATCAGACTGAGAGGATCTGGAGCCTCTAGCGGCAGCATGGCTCAATGCTGGCTCGCCGAGGGTCTCCTCCTCGGCCGGTCCCTCTGTCTCACTGCTCCCCTGATTTGTGGTGGCCTCCCTCTTGTTTCCTTCTTTGCTCTTCACCTCTTCGTTGGCGTTTTGCACACGGAGCTGGCCCATGCGCTCGGCCAGCTCTCTCAGCTCCTGCGCCTCGTCCATGGAGCTCAGAGAGGGATGCGTTGGGTTGGGCGCTCTATTGGTTTGAAGGTCTGTAAAAATCAGGAGGTTTCATATTTAGGAACAAAACCTTAGTTTTACGAGGCAAAAATAAACAAATGAAACAAATCTCCTTTACAGTACACAAATTACACTAATAGACATGTTGCCATACAGTTTATACTGTGGTAGCTATCCCTTGAATTTTCTTGTTTTATCCATAAACTAAATTAAATTCTGAAATGATGTATCCTGTGATAAGAGGAATTTTAATTTTGAACATGTCAAATGTAATGGACTGCTCATTCAAGTCGTATCAATTTGAGCTAACAGCTTTTTCTGGTATTCGGTGCATAATACATTTGAAATTGTGTACCTGAAAATGCTGAAATACTTTCCTCTCGATGTGTGGATCATGTTTATCATACAATGTGTGTATGCATGTGTGAATGAGGTACCTGCTACTGCCGGCTGCTGTGTATGTGCAGGAGGCGCTGCTGTGGGCGGAGCCTCTCCAGGTTTCAGGCTCTGCTCTGCTATGGATGCAGCTCTCAGTGTGATGTGTAGGGAAAGGGCCTGAGGACCCCTGAGCCCCCCGTCACCTGCGCCTCCATCAGAGGTACCGATGTGGCCGCTATTGGCGTCTCCTGCTGCGGGCCCGCCGCCACGGTTCCCGTCACTACAACCACTGCCTCTGCAACCGTCACCAACAACGTCATCAGCCTTGCTGCCATCATTTCTACTGCGTATAGTTGTGGCGCCGACTTTGGGGACCTCGGCAGCTTTACCGGGACCACTGTTATCTTTGGTGTTGGGAGCCTGAACATCTTTACTGCTACCGTTTGCTCGTTGAGGTTTGCCCGGTCGCAGAGGACGGCCCCTGAAGGCAAGGTCAGGGTAGGTCATCTGCATCTCCATGATGGACTGATCCACGCCGGTGTTACGGCAGCGTCGAGGCTTGGGCTGGGGTTTCACTGCAAGCATGGGGTCCAGAATCGGAGGCACCTGAGAAATAAAACAGGGTCCAGCTGGTTTATTGTTTTGTTTTTTATCCTGGTTCTTCAGTCCATCATGACCGGCTGGGTCATGTACGTTCAAAAGTTTGGGGTCACTTCGAAATGTCCTTGTTTTCAAAGAAAAGCAGTTTTTTTTCCAATGAAGATTAATTAATAATAGAATAAATAAATGTGTGAGTTTTCATGGAAAAAAACAAACTGCCTGGGTGACCCCAAACATTTGAGCAGTACTGTGTGTTTCTATGCATTAACGCCTGCTTATTCTTGATGTTTTATTGTATTGCAAAGAAAAAAGAGAACATGACAAAAAATTGACAACAGTAAAAGCATGTGAAGGGAAATAAATAAGGAAATAATTAGGAACAAATATATAAATAATGTAATAATGACATCAATCATGCACGATTATTAGACATTATATTAATACTCAAACATGCCAAAGAATGAAGACATTAATGATGGCGGTGGTAAGGGCTAATTACCAAACTATAAATAAAGAACAAAAATGCTCTTTAGTTCGTAGTGAGAAATTATAAAACTGAACGCTGCCATCTCCGATACCAGGAGAATCCAATGGATACGCTGTATGATGAGCAGGTGATTTGACATTGTATGTTACGTAATGTTACACATATTCATGGGCTCATTTACAAAAGTTAAGGCTATCAAGTAAAATACTTGAAACAAACCACAAAACAAAAATGCATTCTGCAAACCTGGTTCTATATTCTTATAAATAAGCTAAACATGACTAATCTGAATCCTATAGTGCGTCATATACTACAGCATATACTGATATAAGACAATTAGTCTGTACGTTTTTGAAATATTCTGACCATATTTAAGGCTAATAAAGAAAGTAGTGGTCCAAACTGTAAGGTGCCGGTCAATCCATGTGAGTGTCAACCACCATGGCACTCATTTACAAGCTTGTTTTAATACGAGGAGAAGCGTGATGTCACTGGATAACACGGGTCATTGTAGAGTCTGTGATATTAATATTACATCAACATGATGCCGTTTACCCAACTATAGTCATTCTCAATTATAATAGTCATAATAATAATAACCAGTTCCTTAACAACAATAATACTATTAATAATAACTAGATTACTTCATGAAAGCGTTACCTCTGCTCTGGTGAATTACGCTTGTAAGAGTTAATTCATTGTTAATTATAACAACTTGATTGTCATATTTTAGAGCTTTCTCGTCACAAGGTTAAAAAGATGAACTAGCACCACATCTAATTCTTCTCATTGTTATGTTGAAATAATAAGTCAGATTTTGTAAAAGAGCCGCTACATTACAGTTCTCAAAGCTCTCTGGGACCAACGCAGTCGACCACCTTCTGCACTCTTCCTACCTCTTTTCTATGCGCCTCTTCCATCTTCTTGTTCTCTTCTTTTTGCCCCATCGTTATCTTCCCCGGAGGTTCATCCAGTTGTGCCGGGTCCATTCTCTTCTGGAGAACCTCCAGAAATTCCTGCCGTGTAAGATTATCGCACATAAAAGTTATGAAATGAGGCGGAGCTACTGAAAACCATGTCCTATGGGGGCCATTCATTCACAATAAGGTCGGTAGACACTTAGTACCACTATTGGTATGCTATGTTTATTTTCCATAAGCTACACTCACAATGTGTAGCTCATGGAAACGTGTAGCCCAAAATGTGTGATCTAAGTATTTCTTACAAAATAAATTATTCAATTCTTGCACTGTGTTGGTCGTTGCTGATTGTCCAGTGTTGCTCCACTCTCCATGACACATTCCTTGTATGTGAAAACATACTTGGCAATAAAAAGTTCAGATTCTCTAAAACTCAACTTTATTCTCAAATATTCAACATAGATGGATGACGTGTGATCATACCGGCAGATCCAGCTGATCCTTCTCCAAGATCTCCAGCAGGTGGTCACATGTCACCCTGGCCAGCAGCAGTTCAAAGCCCAGCAGCATGGCGCTGTCGGGGTTCACATCATCACGGAGTCTGTATTCACTGAAATTAATCAAACAGTTAAGAGGACAACTGAAGAGGATATGACCAGGGAGGGGGTCTTTAGGGGGAGATCGCGGAAGTGGAACACGTCACCTGACGATTTACACTACCATTCAAAAGTTTGGAGTCCATGAAAACTAACATTTATATATATCGAATGAATTGCAAAATGCATCGACAATATAGTCAAGACTTGATAAGGTTATAAATAATTATTTTTATTTGAAATATTAATTTTGTGCTCAAAGGAAGGCCAGTTTTATAGCTTCTCTTACCAGCCTAACCATTTTCAGCTGCGCTCACATTAAAAGGGGTTTCTACCCCTCCGTTAGTCTTCTAAGGCAATAACACAATGTACCATTAGAACACTGGAAATGGGCCTCTATACCAGACGTTTCCACCTAGAATAGTCATTTACCCCATGAACAATTTAGAGAGTGTATTTCTGATTAATTTAATCTCATTTCATTGAGAAAAAGAACAGTGCTTTACTTTGAAAAATAAGGACATTTCTAAGTCACCCCACTTTTGGAAGGTAGTGTACATTATTTTGTTTTTATATACAAGTAAACATATGTTTCCCATTCCTAACAAGACCATTTTAATTTAATTGATTTTCTTATTATCAAGGTGCTTGACGTGCTTTTCCCAGAAAAGTTAAGTCCAACTCACTTCACACGTGTGCATGGTGGATGTTTCTCCTGGCTGGGAGACACCCTGGCAACCTTGTTGCTTGATGCCTAAAGCATGTATTGCCAGTCTTGTTCTGGTTTTTGTTTTCGTTGTTCCCTACCTGTGTGGAGGGTCAGTGTGGGGCAGGTAGCCAATAGAGCCCAGGACGGACTGAATGATAGAACTGCTGAGAACCGGCAAGAGGCCGTAAACAAACGGACCTGTAAACGTCTGAAAGAAACAGAGGAACAGAAACAGGGTCATTTGATAGAAAGGGTGGAATCTTCTGAAATGCATTTCCCCTTTCATACCTACAACTTAGTGAATGACATTAACAAACCTTTAAAGTAAACACCAATGACTGTTCTGTTTGACTGGTATTTATTTAAATTTGTGAATGATAATTAGCGTGTTTTAAACCATGTTACTGCACTAATTAATGTATGGAATGTTGAACGCGAGTGTGAATAAGATTTAATTTGTGAAAAAAGATCTTTGAAATTTTAAATAAAGGCTTCATTTCCATAAAAGAAAATTAAAAGAAAAAAAAGAAAAGAAAGTGACAAGACAATTCCTGGAATTTAGGATTTAAAATATACTGAACAAACTCTGTTTTATCATTTGCGAGGACAGTCTTTAATTATTGAAATTATTGGTAAGTTAACTTGAATGAGTCTGGTGACAGAATTCGAAATACACTTATTATGTTATAAATATATTCATTGATAAATAAAGAAACTAAGGGTCACCAAAATGTGGTCATCAAAGATCATTTAATGAGCTGGACATTTTATAGTAAAATAATGTATGCTCTCTGGTGGACAACTTATGCCATGGAGACACCAGCTGTTCCCCAATTCAATAACACACCTACTTTACAGCAGGTTTTGAGTTTGTATTCATTTTTTGTTGCATATAAGTATAACGTCATTGTTTAATCCCAAACACTTTGCTTCCGTGTTTAGTATTTCTCAATTAATTTAACTCATATCCACAAGGGGCAATTAAAAAAATACCTGAAAGTTGCTGAAGAAAAACAAATGAAAGAGAGAAATAAACCAAAGAAAGAAGAGAGAGAGAGCGAGAGCGAGAAGAAGAAGAAGAAGAAGAAGAAGAAGAAGAAGAAGAAGAAGAAGAAGAAGAAGAAGAAGAAGAAGAAAAGTGAGGAAGAAAGAGAAAAAGAAAGAAAGACAGAAGAACGCCACCTTCAGTGTCTTGATCTCTTTCTTCCAGGGTTGCAGGAACAGGTTGACGCAGATCGTCTCCAGCAGCTCGGTGGCTCTAATGAACGCCGTCAGGTGTTTCCTCCCGTGTGCGCCCGGTGACGCGCAGTCCCGCCGCACAGCCCGGTAGAACGGGAACACGGTGAAAGCCTCCGCGGGCTCCGGCTCGCTCCGCAGATACCGAGCCGTCTTCTTCAACACCGAGGGGTCGCAGCACGGACGAACCTCTGCTCCCGGCTGAAGGAAGTAGTTCACATAATCTCCGTAAAGCTCCCGTCGGGAAACCTCCGCCGGCTCTTCCGCGTTGCTGCCGTTCTTCATGGCCGACACGCCGTCGCTTCAGGCCCGCGGCACGAAACGAGGAAGTGTCGCTCAAAGAACTGGACGAGGAAGCGAAAGTGAGGGCAGTTTTTTCTGGACCTTCCTTATTTGTGTTCTGCCGACCCTCGTGGCTGTTACGTGCAAATAGTTGAAACATGTTTCTCTCGAACAGGTATTTACTCACAGTTTAATAATTAACCTGAGATTAAAGAACATACACAATCAAATGAAATATAGCATTTTACATCAGAACAAAACTGTTAGCTACCATTTTAAATAGAACGCCTGCTTTGATTTGTTTGTTCAATGAAAATTAATTATATTTATATGCATAATGTAAGCTATTATATTAAGTAATAAGCAACTCTCTAGGAAGCAGTATTCGGGTGTTTTGCGTCTGGGGCTTTTATTGTGAAGGAAAATATTCGAATAGTCTGTCACTAATTAAAGTGGTTGTGGTCTTGTGACAGAGACTCGTGTTGTTGAAGAACCCTCGGCTACAATAATAAGGAATTGGGTTAAAACTAGATTTGTTGTTATTTGTTATTTGTTACTTTGATCCTGAAATTTCCCCACTGTGGGACTAATAAAGGAATTTCTGATCTAAGGTCACCGGTTAAAAGACATTCAAAACTGGTTCTGAAGTAAATGTTTTTTCACCAACTATTTGAAGATGTTGATTGACGTTAACATTGAGATAATATATTTCACAGGAATTTGAAATGACTTTTTTGTCCATCTTCTACATGGTGCTAATGATAACACATCGTTATTTTAGAGTTCAACTAAGACACCATCCACATTTCTCACTTGGAGGCCAGTATTGCAAACATGGTCTACGTTTTAAACGATTCATCAATGTTGCTTAACTTTTTTTTGTTTTACATCCTTTAATCATAACTGTAAACCCTTTAAACTTAAAATGCTGATTGTACAAGTAGTAGCAATTTACGGTACACGTTTCATAACGAGTTAGAAGTTCCTCACTGTTACTTTAAACCTGGGAGTAGGCCTACGTGTTACAGGCCTGCTATACTAAGGAAATGCTGAAGGAAAACTGGTGTGTGCAAATGCATTACAAAGTTACAGGGAGAGAAATGATGATCAGTAGTGAGTATAAGAATGCCTGTTTGATGATATGGAAACCTGGCTCACCTACTTGGATCTGATCTGTCTTTTGATATTAATAGATGTTGGGCCCCACTATGCTTGGGTAGTGATTAAGTAATAACATGTTAAACAGCTGTTGTGTATGTTTGTACACTTAAACATCCCCTGCTTGTGCTTGGCTTTGCTCTGCTTCTGCTCAAATTTTTCTTTTGGACCAAGTTTTTTTGTGCAGTAACCGTCAAAATTCAACAATCAATATGATGCTAGATAGAACTTCATCAAATGTACATTGTACTGGAGACTTTACAATGTTGTAGTATTATAGTTGTACTGCCTGGCGTGTATTATTATGTCTTCTGTTTATGTTTCCTGGTTGGTTTATCGTGGCTGCGACCCTGCAACAAAAAGAAAAAAACATCCAGTGACAATATCTCATACTACAAACTCCGGCCCAGTAGGGGGCGCTGTGCCAGGTATAAGCAATGGCAGCGACCGGCCGGTAAAGTAAAAGGCGAAGAAGAAGAGGAAGAAGACGAACCATGTTCGTTTCCGGCATCAGCTCCGCTCCACGCTGACAACCCGTGGGCTCGTAACGCGTCCATGTGCTCGAGCTAAACACGGGGTACCGTCACACGGGAGCTGTAGTGACTCTGTCCGTCGCGTTGGTCTTTTCGTTCAGGTAAATAAACCCGCGTTAGTTCCACTGATGCTAACGTTACGGAGAATGTGGCACTGAGAGTTTTCTGTCTTCTAACTTCTTGTTACCGTTCGTTATTTGTGGAAATTATATTTGATTGTAACGTCACCATGAATGTTGGTATGAAGTTGTACGTGTGCTTGTTATTTTCTTCATGTTTTACAGTTGCCAAAGCTATATGTAAGTAACCATAACAGACGGATGCCATTTGCCTCTTGATAAATGATCAAAAGTGATTCCCTCGGTAAATTCCCCGATATTAACGGGCTCGAGCTACTAACTACGATGTGAGGACTATCTGCAGTATTTTAAAACGTATCTGGGCTATATTATTTAGTTGCAGAAATGTAGAGGTTCGTGCAGAACATATAATAAATGTTCCATTGTTAAAGAACTATGTCAATTTGCTATTGCCTACTTGTATTAGTCTATTTGTGTTTTTGCACATTTATTTGAACATGCAATGCAATTCTGCGCTGTAAAACGTCAACTTGATCCATTATCCAACTTGAGCAATGTAAATTGAGCCAAGGAAGTCTGGCCGGAAACGGATATCTCGCCTTCAGAGTAAAGGTTGCAGGCTCCAGAGATCAATTTAAGGGGAGCTAAATTAAATAAATAAACAAAGACTGATGGTGGATATATTCAGCATCGAGCTGGAGCAGTGGCATTCTCTGTATTCAATGATGCAATTTATTATCAATTTGTGTATTTAAATAAAGCCTTCTTAAACTATTTGGGGTAATGTTTAAGGCTAGGATTTCCTTGGCCTGCTATAGTTTTCATGCTGGACCAGGCAGAGCCAACCAAGGTTATTTGCAGCCATCATCTTCTCTAGTTCTTTTGTTATTCTGTTTTACTCGTAACATTTCTATTTTCATCTCTTTGGTATAGCTATATGCAGATCAGATAATATTTTGTTTTTAAAAGGGAGTTTCTTGTTTTGTATTGTGGAGATAACAGAGCTGGTCACCCATAGTTTGTTTTTTGGGTAGATTTGAACTGTCCATGCAAATATACCATTACATCAGTGAGTTCATCCAAATCCTCACCACAAGACGGGTTAAACATGTCCCAGTCAGTTCAGTCATAATAATGTTAATAATTTTCTTCCTCCAAGTGGGGTGTGACAGAAAAAGTTTGAGATCCACTGGGTTATGCCAATAAAACGCTTCACCTTTCCTGGTTGTTTTTTTATTGCCTATGTCGTAGCTCCAAAAAAAGATGGTAGAATAAATACTGTGCTATATATCTAATTTGAGTCTGTCCTTCTGCAGGCTCAAATAAGGACTCAATGAAGAACCGAAATGGTAGCGGGCTGGACGGTCGACTCAAATACAGAGTGGAGCAGGTACAAATCTATGTCCTCATTCTCCTTTGTATATGTGTTAAGAGTTCAGCAGTATTTATTTCACAATTCAGTAAAAACAGATGAGCTGTGGTCCTTTCACTGTACCGCATCATATCAGACGCACTGTGGCTCAGTGCTAGAGCGGGCCATTCACCAATCAGAGCCTTCCTTTAAGTTCTGATGGGCAGGTGGCATCTTGCATGGCAGCCTCTGCCATCAGTGTATGAATGGGTGTGAAGTATAATAATAAGTCCAATTACCATTTACACCATGATTTTGAGCACATCCTACTCGAGATAAGAAAAATAATGCCCTTTGGCAATCTTTTTTTCAATACTCCTTCACCAAGCAAAGTTATAATAGCAATAATAGAATACATGTGTATAGTTTTTCTATCAAGGAGAAAAGGAACCAGAGGCAAGGATAAATGTCTTGAATCACAGGTTGGTATGGTAACCGTCATGCTATCATGAGGGAGCCAAAAGCAGTGATGTCAAATAAATGTAATATCCCTCTTGTTCTTGCATGTTGCTTTGTTTGTGTTCGAGGTAGGTCTACAGGTTTGATGTTGAATTCTTGTTTCAGTATATGACGACCTGCACCAGTGAATATGTGGACCTTTCAGCCATGGCCCTGGCACTTCAAAAGATGTACAGGCAAGTGTATAATTTAACGATAATCTATTGTCATGATGCAACACAGGAATGAAGAACAAGCCACGTCTTTAATCTCCCTTATTTCCATACATCAGACAGCCAGGAGTAGCCTCGGCTCTAACTGGGTTAGTTTAGCTTTCATCTCGACTCTCCTCCCTTGTTCTGGCTGGTCTTTGTCTCGAGGTTCATTAAACCTAATCAGATCCCCGCCATAAAAAAAAAAAAGAAAGTTGATTAATGTATTCAGTCATATGCTACTGGTACTCAAGTGATGCAAAATAAAAGAAATAAAGACAACAAATATGTACAGAAATTCATGTTTATGCTGCAAGGCTCTACCTCTTTGCTTGGCATCAGTTTCAAACAATTTATATATACACATACATACATAACTACACAAACAAACAAACAGCAAAACGTGCTCCATGATCTCTTCAGGTGTACGTTAGATTGAATTCAGCTAAAAGTAGAGATGATAGACAAGCTGGTGTTTGTCACTCGTGGAACCCCACAATGCAACACTTCAATGATGAATGGATCAGCGAGAAAATAAATAAGGTCCAGACGACTCAATATTTGAAAGGGAGAACCTGTCGCCGGCAGCACTAGTGGTATTTAGTTTACCAGGATATGAGGGGGGGTCACACTTAAATAGAGTTTTAGTTCACGTATGCCACATTATAACACAATTCACTGCAGGAAACACTCTATAACGCTGGGGGTTATAGCAGGGCCACAAATAAAGTGTTTTGTTTATATTGTGTCATTTTAGAATGGACTATGGCAGGAGAAACAGGAACGCGTTCAGGATTCAAGTAGAGAAAGGTAAAAACCTCCAGTGCTCATGATCAAAATCTTTTCGAATATAAACTACGTTCTGACTTATTTAGTTTTTCTTTTTTTTCTCCATCCGCTCTCTTAGTGTATGACGCTTACATGGAGGACTCCGGGCTGGATGATCAGGAGAGCAAACACTTGGCTAAGAAAGCCAAGCACAGCCACAATGACACTGGGTAAAGGACACTCCCTGAGGGCTCGGACACATCCTTCCTTCTAATGCTCTCCTTTAAAAAAACAAATATATATATATATATATATAAATAAATGTTGTAACTAATGCCTTATAAATATGTGTGTTCACAGTGACGGCAGCAGCTTAGAGTCCTCTGACACTGATGACCACGTACAGGAGAACACCGTAAGACACTAAGTCAGTTGTGACATTGGCCAGACCTGCGCCTGGTGCTGAAAAGTTGAGAATATTTTAACTTTTTAGCCACGTCCCAAAAAAGTATTGTACTTTCATTGCTAAGGGATCAGGTGTTAAACGCGGGTGTTACGTTTTGCATTCTGATTGGTTGAGATGATCCTGTCCATCTAGTCTAGTCAGATGTACGATTATTCATATTTGTACAATCATTTTGCACTCTGTACAATCAAAAGTGTCATCATTTATGATTCTGGATGAATCGTACATCTGCGTTGATGAAGGGGACCCACAGACACAAGTTATAGCTTTGAATGCATCATGAAGCCATGGCTGTAGGAGTTTCTATGCTGAAAAGCAACAGGTTTACTACTGTCTTGTCTAGTAACTTTACTTTTTTAATAGTAGACGTATTACAAAAGTTGTCAGACTCTCAGACGCATACAATATAGCTGACGGCTTGCTTTTGAAAAAGATTATACATATACATCAATGTGGGTAGATTTGTAAGCCTGTCAAAACAATCATCATTCTCATATATGATAACCATGCGCCTCTGGAACGTTTAACATTTCCCATCGGGCAAAGCTGACGGGTTTAACTATTTTCCGTGTTGCTTCTTTTTGCCCTCCGCAGCCCACCAACCACATGAACAGCTCTCTCACGTCTCTGTACCGGAAGGGCCTCCCTGAGCCCAGCGGCAGCTCGCCTCGGGGAGATACGCCCGCTGCCAGCTCTCCTTCTTCTAGCACGGCCAACCAGCCTCCAGGGTCAGGGACGCTGGTTTCCACCGGAGGCTGGTTCATTGATCGAGGAAGAGGGACAGAGAAGAGCAACGTCCTCATCGACCTGTGTGAAGAGGAGCCAACTCATTTCGCGACAAATGTAAGTTTCAGTCTAGGTGAATGCAGTTAACATGCGGACACCGTGACCAAGAAGGTGTTTTTATGGTCATGGTGTCAGTTCTCAGATGTGTCTGTAGAAGCCAATATGTCAAGATGATAAAGGCAATGCCTATATATATATATATATATATATATATATATATATATATATATATATATATATATATATATATATATATAATTTTTTTTTGACATTATTATAAGTATTTTGTAAACTCCCTCCTCCAGCCTTGAGTCCAGACTCCTGTGTGTAATGGGGGAATGCTTGTGGTTTTACAGTTATTTCATGCTTTGTGTAGCTTCAGATGCCTGCTTGCTTGTGTATCACATGTGGGTGTATACATATGATTTGGATTATAAGTCACATTTGTGGTAGTTGAAGAGGATTCTGATTATTTTCCTTTTTTTTAATGGGATTTCCTTTTTATTACCACAAAATAGTGTCCCTCCTTTTTTTAAATACAACAATGTGTAACAGTGTGGCCGCCTGATAATTATTCTGATTGGAGACAGCTGGCATTTTTTAACTCAAGCACTTACTGACATATATTTGTTGTTGTTGTCACCACCAGAAAGATGTGTCCATGCTGGAGCCGGAGAAATCTCACAAAAAGTCCAAAAAGAAGATGAAGCTATCCACTGAAACTACAGAGTCTCGGATCGTGGTTAAGAAAGGTAAGAGCATGTCCGCTCTGCCAGTCTATCTATGAAGTACAGATTCTTAACCTGCTATTAACCACGTAACGGTGTTGAGGGCTGAGATTGTGAAGCATTTCCTGTCTGGCTGCAACAAACAGTTTTTGATAATTTGCTGAATATATTAATTTGGTTTTAATCTACATTTATTTAGTTAGTTGAATTGATTGATCGTCCATTAATTGGTTTACACATATTTACGATAAGTTGCCGCAGTCCACTCTGACGACTATTTTGCATTCAAAGTATTCTTCCCTGTGCACATTATTTCTCAGCCAAATCAAAGTCCCTCGAGCTGCAGTATCCCACTCTGAAGTTCGAAGATGTCGGAGGTAACGATGAGACGTTAACGGTAAGCACCCGTAACCTCGCTGCCTGGTCTGATGCTTTGCCAAATGCTCTCCAGTAAATAGATGACTGCACTGATCGATTACAATCCTACAGTGAGGCTCATGTGGCCCAGTTGTACTGAACATTTGTATTGTTTTCACTTTGAATCGTTGGACATTGTTGTAGGAGGTGTGTAGGCTGCTGATCCATATGCGTCACCCAGAGGTGTACCAGCAGCTCGGAATGGTTCCTCCAAGGGGCTTCCTCCTCCATGGACCTCCTGGCTGTGGAAAGACCCTGCTGGCCCAGGCTGTGGCTGGGGTGAGTACAGCGGTTATGGTCCGGTGGGCGTGTCGACCTCTTTCTCGTCAGCTGGCTCTGTAGAGAGGGCAGAACGCGTGTGAGAAGTGTCTTGGGAGTCCAGACTCCGGACAACAGGACAACGGGAGGACGGTCTTTCTGCGATTGGACCAGCAGCTGACTTGATGACGTCACCACGTCAGCTGTTCTTGCTCCTGAGTTTACTCCAATTATTCACTGTAAATTATTTTTTACAGTCAATTATAATACGGGTAGATGAAATCAAGCATTCTGATTGGTTGAGAGTGAGTCAGTGGTATATTCAGCCCATAATGTACAGTACGGCCTGTTTACAGGGGCGCGTTCCATATCAATGCGCACTAAAACTAATGTTTAGCTTTTGCGCGACCGTTGGTTGTCATTTCAAATAAATCCTGCGGCTCCCTTCAAAGCTACTGGGCACCACATCTCAACGAAAGACGGCGTTAGAGTGATATCCACATTATCCAGCTGGAGACGGCACTTCAACGCGGAGCCACCCGCAAAGAGAGAAGAGGAGGCGATGTCATCAAAGACGAAGAGGACATGAGAAACGTTTTCCACGGATGATTAATGGAGATATCCAGATCAACATAAGTTAAACCAGGGCTCTCAAGTTTTGAAGACAGGCAAGCGTGACATGACATGACCAGCGACAGGAAAGTGACCCCCGGCGAGCGTTGAGACGTGGGTCTGAGCCTGATTCCTCCACAGAGAGCGGCTCATGTTGGCGCTGCGGCACATTAAAACATGAAATAGCCGAGAGTTTTTTTAAGCGTGAGAAATACGAGTTAAGACCGAAACGCGTGAGTCTCACACTCAATGCGTGAGACTTGAGAGCCCTGATAAGTCAGCCTTAACAACAGCCGAGTGTTAGTCTATCGAGTCCCAAGTCGCTCGTAACTATAGTTTAGTAAACAGCATGTATAGCTAACATAGACCCAGTGCCTACGAAACATTTAATAAATATTATTTTATTGAAAGTGTCCCATTGTCATTGTTATTTTAAAGGCAGCTTTCATCAAATGAGCAATTTGAATTAATGAGATGTTGTGAGAACTAGCTAACTATCTCCCCTCCTTTAGCTAGGCTAACGAATGTAAACAAAGCTGTGTGTCCGTTAGCCACACGGAGGGGACTACTTTCACACGGAGGGGACTATTTTCTCTCGGCTACTGAAATGCGATGCATAACTTTGGTTGGCAACAACTATTTTGTGCTGAAAGGCAGCTTACTATTTACTTACTATTTATAATGTCGCTGTTATGGTATAACAAAAGGGACTTTCGAGGCAGTACTTTGACGTCAATAAAGTACGTGTACGTACTTTATTGACGTCGAAGTACTGCCTCTCGTCCCTTATTGCTTAAATAAACAAAACATCCTAAAATGACATTCCTGACTCAACAACAGTATTTAGAAAAAGTCAACTGTCAGTAGTTTATTTTCTCCTCCGCTATTTCCGGTTGCTGGTGAAATGCATTCTGGGATATCTGCTGGCCAGAGTACCACAAGTCTCCTCTGATGCATCCTCCGGAAAGTGGGAGGATCAAGTCACATCCAGACATTTTGACCGTGCTTTGAGAGGAGCGAACTTTGAATTGGAACGTGTACTCGGGCTGAGACTGATGGGCCCGCCACCCTGTAATTTTCGTCTTCTCCATTATCGCCCTCAGAAATATTTTGGATGTTGTTGATGCTTAAAGTGCTTAAACCTGATGACGAGTATCACCCATATTTTTGTTGCTGTTATAGATCTTATTACATTGTTGTAATACAGAGACCAACGGTACTACGCAGTTTGCATCATGTCAAATGACGTCGCCAACCTCATGACGGAGAGACTCGGGGCTCATTTCTTTTTAAGGGCAGAATTTGGTTGTGCTGTTTGGGTCAGATAAAGAGTGCTGCTTTGTTGTGTACTTCTTACATCAGTGTACTTAAATATTGTGATGTTGTGTTTCAGGAGCTGCAGCTGCCCATGTTAAAGGTGTCTGCTCCGGAGCTGGTGTCCGGAGTGTCCGGAGAGTCTGAGCAGAAGCTCAGAGAGCTGTTCGACATGGCTGTGGTCAGTAGTGGTTTCTTCTTTAATATCTTTAACCCATAGGTCTTAACAAAAGCCTCCCGACTGGACGAGGTGTGACCAGCACATGTAACAAGATACCCAAGTGATGTTCCTTTGGTACGGCTGATACTGTATCCCTGGTATTTTGATTCAACTCAGTTTATTTTGTACAGACAACAATTACAAATTTGACTCAGAGGCTTGACAATCTGTACACATACGACATCCCCGTCCCAGGACCTCACATCGGATCAGGAAAAGAAAAAATGGAAAAGAACCTTTCCCAGGAGAAAAAGGGAAGGCTCTGGTTCCCATCCTACTTTTTAGGACTCTAGAAACTACAAGTAGCCCCGCATTTAGTGAGCGCAGCTCTCTAGTGGGGCAATATGGTACTACAAGCTCCTTAAGATGTGATGGAGCGTCACCAATCGAGGCTTGTACCGCTGTTCATCTGTACACATGACATCTATGGCTTCCGTCCATCCTGGAGAGAGAACCTCCTCTGTTGCTCTCCTAAATGTGTCTTCCCTTTTTCCCGGTGAAAGGTTTTTTCTTTTTTTGGGGGGAGATTTTTCTGCTCCGATGTGAGGTCAAAGGTCAGGGATGTCATGTGTACATATTGAGAAGCCCTCTGGGACAAATTTGGAATGTGTGATATAAACTGAATTGAATGTCTTTCTCTCTGAACTTTATTGATTTTTGTTTCTCCCCCTTGCAGAGCTCTTCACCGTGTATTCTGTTCATAGATGAAATCGATTCCATCACCCCAAAGAGAGAGGTGGCTTCTAAAGACATGGAGAGGAGGATTGTAGCCCAACTGCTAACGTGCATGGACGGTATGATACAGAGAGACGTGTGGCAGCATCATGCTTACTGTAACGAGCAGACTGTCATGACCAGAGCAGCTGGTACTTCAGCTTATGAGTCTCCCGCCTGGCATAGAGCTTCTGTTGGGTCATCAAAGTTCAACCCTGGAATAAAACTCCTGGAATTTGACATGTCAGCCGTACTTCACAGGAAACCTTCCTATTTCACTCTTCCACTAATGTTTGAATGTTTTCGAACAAACGGACAAGAACAACACCTCAGTTTTTTGATTGGAATTAGTGCAACGTATTAAACTCGTCTGGTAAAGAATACGCACCACGGAGATATGACGTGTCACAGAATCCTATTTAGCGACCGCCGTGGCCTCACTGGCTCTGCTGGATATGTCATAAGCACAAAAAAAGAGATTGTCAAGAAATGGTTATATGACTTCTACAGGTGATATGACTCTGTACTTGTTTGCCTCCTGTCAGACTTGAACAGCCTGACGGTGACCGCTCAGGTCCTGGTCATCGGGGCCACCAACAGGCCCGACTCCCTGGACCCCGCCCTCCGCCGAGCTGGACGCTTCGATAGAGAGATCTGCCTCGGTATCCCAGACGAAGCAGCTCGCCTCAGGTCAGCCAATCAAGATCATCCTGGCTTGATGAGCTACGCTTTAGGAGTCATTGGATCAACCGCTGCAGTTGTGTCATTAGTTTTAACCCAATAACTGATATTTTCGTCAAAAAGGGTATTTAATACAACTAGTGATGGTTCTAGTGGATAGTGTGAGGCATAGCCGCCGCTTTGATTCAGCCCAGGAACATTGGGCACCACACAATACATTTCTTGCATTCCGGTTGAATATTTATGTGCCAGTTTATGGTTAAAAAGTGTTCGCACTGCTCCATTGTAGGGTACGTAAATGGGAAAAGCAGAATATCAAATACATAACCGTGTAGCCAGGTCTGACTGGTTGTGCTGTCGCCGTCTGAGCCGGTCTCGGGTGACGGCTGCTTGTAGTGGCGCTGTGCGCTCGCCGCTCACGCTGCACATTTATCAACGGGTCCGTCCTCCTCCCTCAGTCATGTAGGCAGTGAGAGTTGACCTAGGCATGTTGACTTGTCATGCAGCAGTGGTTGCATAACCTTCACACTTCAAGCCTCTAACTGTGTGCCCTGGTCCTTAAACAAATGGCACTCCACCCCTGGTAGTCGGCGGTTTGGTTCGTGCATCAGAAAAGTGCTTTTCGGTGCTCTCATGTTGCCTTTTTGTCAAAGTCCTGGTTCAGTGTTCACGCTGTAGATCGTTGGCGCAACTGATGTCTCACCTTCTGACTGTCGAGACTAAAGAGGATGTCTTCTGCCTCGACAGGATCTTGAAGACGTTGTGTCGAAAGCTGAAGTTGCAGGAGGACTTTGACTACCAGAAGCTGGCCCGGCTCACCCCGGGCTACGTGGGCGCCGACCTCATGGCGCTGTGCCGCGAAGCTGCCATGAGCGCCGTCAGCCGCGTTCTGCTGGAGATGAGAGGACAGAGCAAAGGACAGAGCTCGACCCAAGAGCTGTTAACGAGCGGAGCTCAGACTGAGCCGGCGGCAGTGAAGGATGGAGAGGTCGGAGAGGTCGTAAAGATCGGAGAGGTCGTAGAAGTCGGAGAGATCGGAGAGCAGCCGGTCACAGACGCCAAGTCGGTACTTCAAGAGTCAGAACCCAGTCACCTGCAGGTATGGGAGCTCCCTCAATACACCTCAAATGCTCCACTTGCCATGAAAATGATTCCCTTTTGCTAAGTCATCATTTAATGTTCAAAATAATAGCTTTGTTTAAAAAAAAAAAAACTTGATCGTCATTCTAGTTGTTACTCTACTCCCTTAGGCTCTCATTACTGAAGCGTCCACACACTCTGTCCTCTCTGCTGCTTCCTGTTATTGTCATGCGTTGTGTTTGGGGTCCAGCAGGGAGATCTGTGGCACCTGCTGCAGTTGTTAAAGAACACTGCGACGCTATCGGAGGAGGAGCTGGCCGGCCTGGCCATCCTCATGTCGGACTTCCTGGCCTCTCTGTCCAGTGTCCAGCCCTCAGCCAAGCGGGAGGGCTTTGCCACCGTGCCTGACGTCACCTGGGAGGATGTGGGAGCCCTGCAGGACATCAGAGAGGACCTCACCATGGCCATATTGGTAAACACACAACGCTTCTTCTTGATCCAGAACGACTGGCTAACACTTCTCACCTGTGTTTACAGACTTTATTCAGAGGTGTCGAGGAGTTTTTGATAATTCCTGATAACTATCTTGACTTTAATCTCCTTTTCCTTCATTTTGAGTCCCCCTGTACTTGGTATTCCTGTCTCTGCTGTCCCCTGCTGGGATCAGTGAGTGCTGCATAGCACCAGCTCTCTCCGCCTGGTCATGTTAGGACATGCTGATCAGCAACGGGCTTCCTCTGGTTAATCTTCTCCATGTATCCATAGATTTCCTTACTAACGTATTTTATGAATGGGGACATTGTCCCTTTTAAAAAGTGCGCCAGTCAAACTGTAATCTGACTGCTTCTCCACCTATTATTGGATATAAAACGGTGTCAGCTGCTACTCGATGAACGTACCGTGGAGTAAATTGGTGGGCTGGCCCAGGTGTGATCTGTGTGCGTGTGTCCCCCCCCCCCCCCCCCCCCCCCATCTCTCTCTCCAGGCTCCAGTGCGTTCTCCAGAGCAGTTCAAGGCTCTGGGGCTCAGCGCTCCGTCTGGTGTGCTGCTGGCCGGACCTCCAGGATGTGGAAAAACTCTACTGGCCAAGGTTCCCCACCACACCAACACAATAAATTATACCTAGTAGTAGTAATAGTAGTAGTAAACCTAATAGTGAGTAACGCAGCGCTGTAATATATTTGAACAATGGTAGTATTATCTCATATATTTAGCCTAATCCAGTATTCTATAATTGTCAGCCTACCACACATTTCACACCTTCAAAACTCTTTCTTTAAATCACAGATCTGAGGCTTGTTATCGCATTCTTATAGCATCTTGAAGTCAGTCAAAGGAAAATCTCTTAAACTGCTGAGCTGAGAGGAGGACTTAAGTTTTCCAGGAAGCTCCCTGCGTCTGCAAGTTCTTTGACGATGTACACAAGTAAAGACGGGTTGAGCAATAGTTCTTGTGTAACAACCGCTGGGCGCAGTGACTGATCCGCTTCCTGAAGTCGTGTCATCCCGGTGAGGTTGCCACATCTGACACCATTGGGCCTGTACGCCACCACCGGGGCTCACTGACTGTCTCTGGCAATCTGTGAGAGATGCAGCACAAAGGAGAGAGAAATAGTCCTCGTATGTTCTGACAAAAGTTTAAAGTTGTTATTGTTCTGCTGTTGGGCTTCAATAAGTGACGGTGTGGCGCCAGATGTTCACCGTTTCTCTGTCGTCTCCCCTTAGGCGGTGGCCAACGAGTCGGGCCTCAACTTCATCTCTGTCAAGGGTCCAGAGCTGCTCAACATGGTGAGTCTCGCAGCGGCGTGCTGCCGTTTCTCAGCCCGTTGTCATGGTGATCAGCTCTTGATCTTGGAGCCTTATGTCCTCCCTTTTGTCCGTATCCACGGGGTTATGGATGTGGTCGCTCTCACTGATGGATCTCTGTGCTCGTCTGTGCAGTATGTGGGCGAGAGCGAGCGGGCGGTCAGGCAGGTGTTCCAGAGAGGACGCAACTCGGCCCCTTGCGTCATCTTCTTTGACGAGATCGATGCCCTGTGTCCTCGCCGCTCAGGCCACGAGGTGAGAGGGGCGGACTCTGTCACTTGTAGTATGTTCAAGGCTTCGGATCCCATCATGCAACACGCCAGCCTCATTGTGGACGCACAGTAGCACACACTACATGCATCATGGAGGCGGCAGAAGCAGCCAGGGTACAGCAGCAGGGAGGAGATGGCGATATTATTTATGTTCCTCCTGGTGAGGTGATGGACGGTCACCCCGGGACACAGGAAATTGCTAAATCCCAACAACTTGTCATCGATTGTGTGGAGGAATAAAACATCAGTGTTTTGATGCAAGTCGTATGCATATTGCCCTTAAAAACCAATCCCAATACATAAGCGTACCGTACATGAACGAAAGTTCAACTTTTACGATTTTGCCAATTACTAAAACGTTAGACTTTTAGACTGTTGCCACATATCACTAGAAACTGCTTCTAACGGAAAATAAAAATGTACTATCTTCGACAGAAAACCTATTAAAATATGTTTTCATCACATTTCCGATGGCTAAAGAGTAGCCCACTCATTGCTTTCTGCTTATGATCTCCTGTAATAATCACTGTCACACAGCTTGCTTTGACTCTGTGATATGAAACGGTGTGTGTGTGTGTGTGTGTAGTCGGGAGCCACTGTGCGGGTCGTCAACCAGCTGCTCACCGAGATGGACGGCTTAGAGACTCGCCGGCAGGTCTTCATCATGGCGGCCACCAACAGACCAGGTACAGATCCAGACGTATGTATGTACATGTATGCAAGTGTATGTATACGTACATGTGTGTTTACGTACATGTGTGTTTACGTACATGTGTGTTTACGTACATGTGTGTTTACGTACGCTTGATCCACTCCAGCCTTGTTGCTGCTCTCGGCCACCACAGGGTGGCTGAGAGGACTGCTCTGTATTCGTTACGCCTTTAGGTTGTAGAAAGTCCTCTTCACGAATATTATTTATTTTGTTAAATAGGAATAGAATGAATGTCCAGTCATTGGTCTCAAATAATATTCTATTATCGCATATGAGGAAGTACAGCGTCATATCAGTCGGGACATTATTTGTGAAATAATTTTCTTATCTTTTGACACATGCTGAAAAGTCATCTGTAGGTTGAAGTAAGGAGCCTTTAAAATGCAAGGCTTCTACTGGTGATTAAGTATTTTAACATTGTTTCGGTACTCTTCATGAACAATACTCTCAATTCTTCTGGTTATTAATCTAAATGTCTCGTCTCTTGCCAGATATCATCGACCCTGCCATACTGAGGCCAGGCCGTCTGGATAAAACGTTGTACGTAGGTCTGCCCCCTCCAGCTGACCGCCACGCCATCCTGCTCACTATCACTAAGGTACGCGTGAGCCAGAGATGCACGAGAGCTGGATTCAAGCCAGATGTTTATTTTTACCTTTTTTATTTGGTTTTCTAAACCAGTCCAGGTGTACGTTGCTTTCACATTTGAAGGCGCTGCGTAACGTGTGTGAACGCCGTAACGTAGACGTGTACACAAAAGTACAGGCATGTCACTCTTTATTTATGAATGACCTAGTTTTACGTCTGTGTACTTTTTAATGTGTGGCGGTGTTGAGCCCCGCGGTTTGAGAACCGCTGCACGAGGCTAAGCGTGTCGGAGCATGTTTGTGTGAACAGCTGTTGATCTCCTGCAGGCGGGGACCAAACCTCGGCTGGAGCCGGACGTCTGTCTGCAGGCCATTGCCTTGGATGAGCGCTGCGACTGCTTCAGGTAAACTACCAGCTGGAGGCGGGAGCTTTCCTCTGGCACTCGGGTCGCATGTTGTGGTGAACTTTATCAAAAGAAAAATGTTTTATCAAGTTGCAATGTTTGTTTTCTCACTTGCTAAATGTACAACTACAATGAACCGAGTGAAAGATCATCCTGATTGAGTCCGTTTGTGAATTTGTTTCTGATCCAGTGGAGCCGACCTGACTGCCTTAGTGAGGGAAGCATCTATTAACGCCCTGAGGGCCCACCTCAAGTCTCAGCCTTCACAAGCGTCTACTCCTGGTAACTGCTCTTTCTGCTTCTCTGTAAACAATGTCATGACGGGAATGGAACGCCTCATGGAAATAGAAGCAGTGATTTTAACAAGGTCACTTCCCATGGTGTCACTTTACACCATGGGAAGGTCTCGAGCTTATCTCACTTTATGTGACATCTCTACATCGAGGCTTAAAGTTGACGGGTGCTGGACCAGCTGCTGGCTGCACTGCGTCACCCTGGACCCGCTTCCGCTTCACCGATGTTCCACATCTTGCGCCATTTTTGGGATTAGCCGGGCGTTGGGCTGTGGCGCGACCAAAAGCCTCCTGCTTTGAGTTTCACAACGGCCATGATGTGGACGGAGTGCACAGGATGCAAAGTGAACCGCACAGCGCTGTGTCTCATGCCTCTTCCTCCGCTTCCAGGTATCTTCACAGGTCACACGTTCTCTTCTGGATCAGTCGCCGACATCAGAGTGAGCCAACAGAACTTTGATGATGCCTTCAAGAAAGTTCGTCCATCTGTGTCCAAAAAGGTGAGTGATTTCTGTGTGGTGTTTAAAATGGGCCAATGTTTTTTTATTATTTTGGTCTGAAATGCATGACATACAACCCTTAACTGTTAACACCGTCTGACTCAACTTTAAAGTATTTAAAGGCACAGAATGGTCATTCACAGGAACAAGATATTAAAGGTAACTTAACAAACTTAAAATTGACTTTTGGCATGGGTGATGATGCAATCATGACAATCGCCAACATTTCATCAGGAACTGGTTCAGAACTAAACTGCAACAATGTAATGTTTTTTCCGTTGACCAAAATGAACTGCGCTCCAGTTCGTCCCCCTCGAACAGCTACACGTGTGAGCTCAGCCTGTTGATGGACAGACGGTCAGAAAGAGACGTCTGTGCTCGCGCTGTCGGTCGGCTGCTGCTCGGTGTCGGGGAGGCCGGACATCATTTCTATGGCGCTCAGAACCGTGACCGTTCCTCTGTGTTCCCTCTGCAGGAGCAGAACATGTACGAGCTGCTCAGAGAGATGCTGAGCCAATGAGCACGAGGACGGCTCCACTTAACGATTCACTGTATGTGTCCACATGTTGTTATGGTTGCATCATAATACTGATACCTGCCTTTTTAATAAAGTTTGTGTGTGTAGAAAAGAGACTTATACGTGTGTATTAATGTGTGTATATGCTAGAAGACCACCTCTCGAGGGCCCAAACGTGTGGAGGAATACCAAATTGAGATCAATGAGACGCAGCTAAACTAATTCTCCTTCATAGGAAAATATCGGATCAAATGCCAAAAATAGTGTCTATTGATCACAGCAGCATGCTATCATATAATAGCATGATAATGATAACAAAAGCAGTCATGGTGACGGTAATACAAGACTTTCAGGACGTGTTTCACATCCTCTTGTGGACATATCCTCCTAGTTCTGTGACGATTGACCCGGTTATTGACTTTGGTTATTTGTGCCGAGCGCAGCGACGACAAAGGATCAGAAACTGGAACAAACCCAATTGGGCTTGGAACCCTAATGACGGAGTCTTGTTACATTTATGAGAAAATAAAAAGTTTATATTGTTTGAGATTGAAGTGACACATTTACCAGAAAATAAGTAACAAATTACGAGATTAGAAAGTCAACAAGGGCAGTTTTTTTTATTGTTTCTCTTTGTGAAGTTGACTCGACCTCAGACTTCATGACGCGCTGCATTACGTGAGCCGTCAAGTGCAAAATATGTTGCAGCAGACATCTCACAAGCAATATTTGAGGAAAAACAAGCTATTTTCCTGTCACACTGATGGAGTAACAGGTGGGCATGGTCCCTTAATAGCATCAGTCTGTCACTATGGTAACGTGGCCAATTCTTCTCAGGTTTTTAGTGTTAATTGCTGAACAAACATGACTTTGGAGTCAAAGATGGAATATATGTATCCCTGCTTTCCTGCAACTTCTGGATTAGTAGTATTTATGTACAGTTTGTCCATAAAATAACACGTATGACGTTGAAACGGAACCGGTATCGTCCAGGACCGTCACCCCGCTCAGGCCATCGGGAGCAGGTCCAGACTGCGTCGCCAGTTTTGCAATCCGGTTTAGTTTGTTCTACTGCTGTTTAAGGTATTGTTTAGTCGTATATAACGGTTTAATAAAGGACTTTTGATTTTTTTTATTCAAAAAAGTACGTTTTATTAGTAGTATTGTTTTATTCCACTTTGTTAATCAATTTGATGTTCCAACAAATGCATACGGTTCCTCATGTGAAGCTGCCACCCTCTCGGTCTAATGTCGCCCTTCTCCATTGTCAAGAATAACATTGTAACGAGACAAAGGTATTTTTTATTATTATTTATTTCCTTTTTTAGTAGTCAAAATTAGCTTTATTTCATCAAAGTGAATACATTTAAATCAACAACACAAACAAAGCTGTGAGGCACTGAGGAATAATACACTTTAACTCTACTTTGAACTGACTTGTTCGTTTGTTTGGAGCCAGACGACAGGCCG
Organism: Liparis tanakae; assembly: GCA_036178185.1. NCBI lineage: Eukaryota > Metazoa > Chordata > Actinopteri > Perciformes > Liparidae > Liparis > Liparis tanakae. Next base: position 12,799,910 of record CM070100.1, read on the forward strand.
CATAACAGTGTGGTACATTAGGCGTTTCATGTTAAAGAGCAGATCAATTAAAAAAATAAATTAAACTACATTTTAAAATTAAGCAAACTAATGCAAGCCTTCCATATACTCAGAATTGTTCAATTTTTAACAGACCAGATCATCTTCAACACACTTAACTCATACGGAGAGATCTTAAGGGTGAGTGGATTCCCCCTTCAACTTTGCACGCACGCACACACACACACACACACACACACATACTTACACACACTTACTTTACTATTTTGTTCTCACGAGCAAACGGTTAAACATATAAATTAAATCTGTGAGCGGCTCAGGACAGCCTCTACACGCCAGAGGTGCAGACAGGAAGCGTGTGTTGGAAATGACAAACTACCATTTCCTGTTCGGCGGCGCTGGGGTGAGTTTTCATCACGTTGCCGTAGACGACATGTGCCACAACATTTAAAATTCATGTTCAAATGGAACGATGTCAGAGACCGCTAATGTCCTGTCGTCAGTCGGTGGTCCTGTGACGGTGGTCCTCCGTCAGGCTGGGACTTATACGGCGTGCGATGTTTGTAGCAGTTAACATGTACGTCATGAAGAAAGATTCACATAACCCGGCTCGCAAAATCAACATTCTATTTCACATTGAGACGAGGTGGATGAATCTTCTGGGAGGAGTTTGAAATGGTTTGTATAAAATATGAAAAATGCACAACTTTTGTTTGAGAGGAGCTAACCAACAAATTCCGACCAAGCAATAACAAATATGTCCGAACACGTACAGAGAAGAGGCTGCCGAGTCGTGAGCAGAGGCCGAGCGCTACATCAATGGTTGGCTTCAAGAACTACTCGACGCAGAAGCGTGCCTTCCAGCAGTCTGCTCATGTTTCATTGGTGTTTTGTGTCAGTTGCACATTACTCATCAGTGTGGTAATAACAGAGATATTACAAATCCAATGTGCAAAGAGCTCATCAGCACACGAGCTACAGTGGACAGCCGTGAAGAGCCTGAACGCAACACAGATGCCTTCAGTGGACATTTGGGTTACTTTTAAAACACACTGTTGGACAACGTGACAACATTTTGTATTGTGAAATATTTTTTGGGAGAATTTAGAAGATCACCGGAGAGATTGCCGAGTCACCCTGAGGGTGACATAAATGTGTGTAGCAGACTTTATGGCAATCCACCCGTCTATTTAGAGGTTGTTTAGAATCCATGGCAACAAATGATTTGTTTGATCGGCGCCAGGTACTTATAATAATCACACAAACAAACTCGTATCGCCAATCTAGCTGATCTAAACACACAATGTCTTGGTCTTTCTGAACAGTCACAAGTTCCTCTCATTTCCCCCGAGCCGAAGGTATTAATATGCAAAAAGCTGTGGCGCCCCGGATGACGACCCGAGGGCGCTGAAACGACGGACACTGAAGCTTTGTTCCCGGCTCCCGGCGGCGTTACTCCTGCTTGACGTCTCCCTTGAGCTTCCTCTTTACGCGAGAGTACGGGCTCAGCGCGTCGTCCATGATGAAGTCGTACAGGACTTTCACCCACGAGGAGTACTGCGGCAGGTCGTCGTAGTACTCCGCTGCTATTTTCTTCACCTGGAAACAAAAACAGGAGACGAAAAATCCCTTAGTACTGCCTCAAGGTTTCATTTGAGATTGGATTTCAAAGAGCTGTCGACACTTTAAAAACAGCCCATGCATACTTTCATGTTTTAGTTTCACTTTTGTTCCTGCACAACAGAGTGCTGCTGAAAGAAACAACTGTTCTATTCTCTTCAAACCTACTACACAAAAACACCACGGTATCGTTATCTGGATTGGCTATTTCCCGTCTTAAATCTGCCCGGAAACCGATGAACATCCTGTGAACTCAGGACCACCGTCCGTTGGCAGGATAAGACAATACTTGGTTACTATACTATACTTATATTAATGTAATTGTTTATGATGACATATTGTTGCAAGAATATGAAAAGACACAACGGCTGTTTTTAATAAAATAAAATACAATCTTTTCTCATTTGTCGTAGTTGAGAATAAACAATACACACATTTAGCATTGACCATGCTAACGTTATGCTAACACTGATCATGCCAGGCTGCAGGTTACGGGGTGGCCCACTAACAATCTGATTATTGAACTGCAGATTAAATACCATACAAAGTAGCAAAGTGTAGATAGATAAATAAATAAATTGTTAAAGTTTCCAGATGACTCAGAGTCTAATGACCCATGAGTCAACATTTACGGTTATTACACACATTTATTGACACATTCAAATTGTAAGAATCACAATCAGAACTTAGGCAATATTATCTTTGGATCCATAATGTAAAATCGTGACATATTTATCTTCGGACCCGTTACCTAATCATCTCATATAACAGGAATATAACATAAATTTATCCGACTATATCTGGATTAAAACACAGATTTTCACTTCAGTGGCTCTTAAATATCTCTTATTGTGGTACTTTTATAGTTTGACTATGTTGAGGAAATGTTACTTTCTGTATTCTTGTTGTTCTTAGTTTGTACTCTAGGTTGATTAACTTATTGTAAGTCACTTTGGATAAAAGCGTCTGCTAAATGACATGTAGTGTAATAAAAGTCTTTTTTTTTCTTTTCTTTCTTCTATTCTGATTTATTGGTGTTATATTGGCACGCGTGTGTTTGTATACATCAAATTCACTTTGATGGTTGGTTAAAGAAAGCAGAAAAACAAGTGATGCCGTGTCATTCGTACACGGCATCCTGTCAGAGGATGTAGTTAAACTTCCTGCAGAGTTAGATTTGCATCCAACCTATTGCTGTTGTCCGTCCTAACTTCATGCAAATGCAGCTCACAATACGATTTCTGGCAACAATAATCTCATATTCATGCAGCGGTACCAACCATGGGCAGCCTGCATCCCGGGATGCTGGGGAAGTCGTGGTGCTCGTTGTGGTAGCCCACGTTGAAGGTGAGCAGGTTGAGGGAGCCGTAGTAGGAGTAGGTCTCGTGGCCCTTGAGGAACATGTAGTGCTCGGCGATGAAGTGGCCAGAGATGGGGTGCAAGCCCATCCCCAGCATGGAGCCGGCCAGCATGTAGACCACGGGCTTGGCCCCCCACAGCCAGCAGAGCAGGGCGTCGAAGGCGAGCTGGACGGCCACGTTGGTCACCTCCAGCCGGGTGATGGGTTTGGGGTTGATGCAGAGCGGCCGGACGGCGTAGAACAGCGGCTGCAGGATAATCCAGACGAATTTGCGCAGGCGCGTGCAGAAGAACCAGCCTTCGAACTCGGTGGGGATGTCCACGTCGATCCCGTCCCCACCCAGGTACCGGTGGTGGTCCAGGTGGTAGCGTTTGAAGGAGGCGGAGTAGGGCAGCCCGATGGGCAGGTTGGCGAACATGGCAAAGTAGCGATTCCACAAGGCCTTGTTGTTCCCGAAGGCCGCGTTGTGGGAGATCTCGTGGATAGCGAGGGTCATCGAGTGGTTGATGCAGCTGCCGAAGCCGTAAGTCCAGAACAGAACCCATTTCCAGTCCAAGTCTTTGACCATGTAGAAAGCTAAAAACTGTATCGCCACCATCATGCACACGACCCATTTCAGCCTTGTGTCCGGACCCATCAGCGACTTGATCTCAGGGTATTTGGCTGGAGGCGAAAATAAGAGACGTCAGTTAAGATTCATACGCAAGAAATAAAACACGTATTTAATCATCATTTCATCTGATTTCACCAGGTAAACATTTAAATGAAGGAATTACGCTCATGATATAATTTTTTTTCTTTTTACATTTACAATAAAAAAAGAGAAACGTTTTATACAGCAGCATTATTTAGATTAAACGCATGTAATAAACTGTCAACAACAAGCAGACTGGGCACAAAGATGCCGAGTCAGCAACTTACATTTAGGGGATCGAGTATGTGCAGTTACACGGTTTTGCTGCATTTATTAGGTACAAAGTTTAATACGTTAGCCCAGGAGAGACCGCTCTGCTGTCAATGAGTATCTTTATTCATCATCTCACTCCCAACACAATAGGGTACTTTGTGTTTGCAAAACAACTTCTGTTATGCTAAAAGTAAGAAGTTACAAAGCTCAGAATACTTTACATCCCAAATGATAGAAAACTAGTCCTGATCCACGGGGATTGAAGCTAGATCCCCTGATAGTGTCAACGATCCCATCAATGAGGCCTTTGTGTTTGCCACAATAAGAAAGGAGCTTTGCTCACGGGGCTGAGCCTTAAAGTCGAGGATGAGCATCATTCGCCATAGAGCCCAAAATCAAATGGTCAGTGTCTCAGGTCAATCGGCGTATCAGGGATCAACCATAAAGATGACCCGATTACCCAAGGCCAGTCCCACTGCGTGTCGATCTCGTCAACCTACCAACTCACTCGCTCACTGGAGAAGAAAGCTCCGCTCTGAGAGCGAAGCTGAAGGTGGCGAGCAGCAGCAGTGGACTGGGCCGCTTCCTGGGGCCATGAGCTCGGCGCTCACTGCGCCCGGCTCCGTTAAACTGGGCCGGACCGGCCCGACCGCAACTCACCTGACCCAACGTGAAAAAAACGAGCCGTCTCGTTTATCATTTATACGACGTGTTAATGATTAAATTGTTTACTCGAGCGCCGAGTGAAACAGCCTGGTATACGGAGGACTTCTGGTGGCGCCACATAGAGGAGCGTCTTCTAAATACCTTCTAGTAATATAAACCTGCACTACATTTAGATCAAGCTGAATATGAAGGAAGGGAAAACGCAAAAGGAATGAAAGTCTGTGAAGAGAATTAACAAAATAAAAGCGTGGTGTAACCGACTAACCCGAACTGAAACACAACTCGAGCATGCCCAACTCAATTATTGATCTGGAGAGTCACTAGAGGAGAGACCATCTCTGCTTTTATGCCGTCCTGGAAGATAAAGAAGGGAAATCGGTCACTGACTTTGTGATTGGCTTGTTAAAAAGCCGCCGTACGCTTCCCATAAACTCAAAATCCAGTGAGATTGGGTAGCCCTGACCTCAAAGCCGCTGTGACCCCAACATCAATAATGGTTAACTATTTACAGCTTAATGCTATAGAACTGGTACTTAGGAGGAGAGGCGGTTACGAGGCGTAGCCAAGGAAACGTACCAACAGAAGACTCAGAGTTCAGATGGAGCCCTCCACCTTAAAATGAATAGTTTGTTATTTAAACTGTCATGTTCCAGCCTGAGGTGTAGAGATTGAGGTCATAGGACAGGCTGTTTTGTTTGGCCGTGTTTGTTATGGTCGCCAATATCTGAAAATATGCAAACCCCAGCAAACAGATTTTCGAAAGACTTCGAACTCGTTGGAATATATTTTTTCAGATAACTTGACAGTCTGGCGCTCACTGTTAAAATAAACCTACCATTATAATGATGGTGCATTCATTTCTTTGTCAGTGGGCAAAGAAAAGGAGGATGTCCTCCGCTGTATATCTACTGTAGACATAGTGTCCCAGGCAGGAACACGAGAAGCTTAGACGGTTTGGCTAAGCAAATACATTGAATAGCTAATTCCACCGGGGTTGTAGAAGAGGTGTGACTGTACTCCTTTCTCACTCAGTGAAATTTGAATGAACTAAATAAATCATGGATTAAAAGGCAAATATATTATTGTGAAAGGAAAGCTAGAAAACGAAAAAGGCCCCACCCAATAGTGAAAAGTCCTTCTTTAAAACTATACTTGACAGGCAGGGACTTTAATATCGTCATGAATAATAGTCTAGACTCTAGACCCAACAAACAATTAAGAGAAATACCAATCAACACTTTATTTAACGGATGTGGTGTAGGTAAGTTCATATTTGAAGGAGCGACATCCCTCTAACAAAGGCACCATAAACACGACTCAGCACCTAATAAAAGACGGGACTTGTTTTTCAAGAATAAAAGGATACATACAGAGAGATGAATTGTGAAATTAGAGTAGCAGACGTGTCTCTTGATGACAAAGTGAAAACCCCAGGAGGGACAAACATTATGGTGGTCCATGTTAGATTATTAAATCAATTAGAAATCTGTTGTCGAGATCAATGAAGAGATTATAACATACCGAAAAGACAATGACAACGGAGAGGTTAATCCTATAATCCTGTGGGATGTTTATAAAGCAGTCATGAGGGACACTTTGCTCAGCTGCAGCTATCAAGTGTAATCTTGTATTTCCTAGTCATAAAACTTCAGTTTTTACAACCAAAAAAAACTATAATATATGAAGTAAAAGGATAACGCTTTACATTTTTTATGGTTTGCACAGTCTTCAGAAATGAAATGATCTTTGGGACGCTGGTATAAAAAACAATAGTCTGGCGCCTTGCTGTAATCAAACAAAGGGGTCTGTATCTGGAGCTCGTCAACAAAGCAAAGAGCAGCTTGGACAACACACCGAGGCGATAGACTTTGTGCTTTGCGCCGGTTACCAGCAGATGACTCCAGGGATTAAATCAATCCATGAAAATGAAAGTTGTGACTCAAGTATCGTCACAGCAAGACCTTTGAATTTTAGGTCAAGTATTTTTCTTATCAAGCATCTTTAGAGAGAATACGATTGAATTAAAAAATTAAAAAATATTAAAAAGTCGCTACAATTTCCAAAGAAAGGATGTATAGACCAGGGGTCACTAATATCACATGATGCTACACAGCCAATCAAATAAGTTGTATTAGTTATTTCACATGGCATGCTCCAAAATGAGAAAAGTCGACAGCGAGACTAGAGACGTTTGCCAAAGATTGACACTTATTCTTTTTTTCCCCACAGGTAGTTTAAGACCACTTCAGAAACAAGTGTGATTATTAAAAAAAGGCAATGTGGATCACCACTACAAGACAAAGCCCGTATCTTTTGAGAAACCGTACCGACTCAGATCCAATGTGAAGTCACAGAAAATAAACAATCTAGTAAGAACCCACTATTTTCAAAGATGAATGCACCGCCCAATAGTTGCAGTTTGATTTGACAGACAGTTATTGACGACATACAGATGTTAATAAAAGGCTACTTTAATATGGGACTAAATCACAGGACGAGTTAGACATAATTGTGATGTTCCGGACATCTGCATGAGGACATTGTCTGTTGATTGAATCCCCCTGCTATGGACCGATACACAATAATCCCACTCAATCGTCATGTACGTCCCACTAGACCTATGTGGCGCTGTTTGTACACATTATGAGCATCTGGACCCCACTTAGGGTTGTACAATACGTTGATTACATTACATTACATTACATGTCATTTAGCAGACGTTTTTATCCAAAGCAACTACAATAAGTGCATTCAACCTAGAGTACAAACTAAGAACAACAAGAATACAGAAAGTAACATTTCCTCAACATAGTCGAACTACAAAAGTACCACAATAACAACTATTTAAGAGCCACTGAAGTGCAAATCTGTGTTTTAATCCAGATATAGTCGGAAAAGGTGCGTTTTCAGTTTCCGACAGAAGCTGTAGAGACTTTCTGCTTACATAACCAACTAGTCAATTATTACAGATAGCTGATCAACATACTTATTTCAGCAAGTTGTCTATAACACAATACATAGAGCTCATAACAAACGTCACATGCAGATGATGAATGTTGATGTTTGTTCATTTTTCAAATATCTTTTTACCTTCGCATTGAAAATGTGAAAGGTTATGTACTTATGTATTCATGTTACTCGCATAACTAAAAAAGTATTAAACCGAATCGCATGACATTTGGTGGGATGATTGGTTATTATCCGGGGACCATTTGATTAGATTTAGGGATCGATCGGGTCAAATGTCAAGATAGCCTAACTAATGCCAAAATATTCATAATGCAATGCCCATCTTGTGATATGCGATGGTATGCGCTCTACCGAGTGCCCGTTCTAGTCGTTTTATGATAATAAACATGTTACAAACTGTTGCAGTCATGCAGAAACGAGCTCTAGGTGCTTTTAAAATAGAATAATTTAACTTCAAACCATTATTAGACTAAGTCAATACAGCACATGCTGTATTTGAAATAGTTTTATCAGACCGCTTATTTTCTTATTGTCAAATCCATTGTCTGCACAATCGCATCGCTTTAGTCGGAGTTGTACATAAATGAGTTGATCATTATCTCCCCATGTAAGACTGGCTACTTATGGTATCTCCCCAAAGTCAACACCGCGTGAGTGTAAAGGACGTGCGTCGGCCGGTGTTTGCTGAACCGTTACTGCAACTGTTCTGCGAGAAGCTAAAAAAAAAAGTGAGTTGGCGTGATGCCATTTTAAGGAGTGGCGAATCGACTACTGGAACTTAAAAGGTTGCATAGCTGACGTTGTTTCATTCAGCTAACTAGCTGCTACTAGCTTTTGCATTATGAGACGGTTCATACTGTGATCCCATGGAGCTGCACGTCTGTCACCAGAAGGCGAACTGCTCGCCGACATTGAACCGTAGCGGGGGAAGTCATTCATTGTTTGTCGAATACACGGGCGGCTATGGGACCGTTAGCTAAGTTGCGTTAGCAAACCGAGTCAACTGATATGCCGGTAGTGGTTAGTTGCACCCAAATATACGTTTAACTAACAGCTGTAAAACAACCAAACCGAGTGAACGCAGTCATATCTACGTTAAGCTAACTAGGTTTATCCAAATCGTGCGTTATATAAAGTAGCTCACCCAGGATCTCTTTTCTCCTGTCGGCGTGCGGCTGGTCCGTATACACCCATTCGTAGTCCTCACGGGCGACACGATTCCCCATCGCTTTGAGCAGCGTTGCCGTTTTTGGACAACTCTCCTTGAGAAATAAGTTACACAATATGACACAGTGGGATAAAAAAAAATAGTTTCCCTTTGCTCTGTGGTCCTGCTCCTCTTCTCCTCTTCTCCTCTCCTCTCCTCTCTCCTCTCTCCTCTGCCTTGCTGGCCTGATAAGTTTGCTCCGCCCACTCACCGAAGCTCCGCCCACCGGCTTCACGGGACGTGGCGCCGGATTTGTTGAGTGACGCAGTTGCTGAAGGCTATGAGTAGTGGTGACACTTTAACACTTTCACCTCTACATTAACATGTTGATGTGCCCCAGCTCATTTGAATATACGGACACATAAATGTCACACATAAATAAATGAAGACATACGTGTGGATACATAAATAAATGTATATGTGTGTGTGTGTGTGTGTGTGTGTGTGTGTGTGTGTGTGTGTGTGTTTGTGTGTATGTGCATGTGGAAAATATGCATGTGTCTATGTGTCTATACATTGTGAACTGGCAATTTATATAATTCATCAACCATAAGAAATGTTGAATTAAATTTCTGTCTGTGCCAAAATGAATGTATTTTTGCAGATGCCAAACATCCAGAAAATCTGGAAGAGGGAGAGGAAGAAAAGGAAATGGGCCCAGGAGGCCATGGCACAGGCCCTACAGGAGGCAAAAACAGGCAGGCTCACTCTAAAGCAGGCAGGTCAGCAGTTTGGGCCCCGGAAATCTAGCCTGAGTGACCGAGTCAGTGGAAGGGTGAGGAGTGTCCTCTGACTGTGTCCCTGGTCAAAGGACACTCCTCACCCCTGAAGATGAGGATATTGGTGGAGTACTGCTTGTACTCTTTCAGTTGGGTTTCCACTGACAAAGTCTCAGGTCCTGGCCCACGCTCTGGCCATTTATAACCGCCGTCATGCAGCATCCAGGACCGTGCTTGGCCAGACGTGGTCGATAAAATAATGGATAAACATCAGTCCCACCTGGATCCAGAGCTGATCCGGGCAGCACAGAGGGAGGGGGTCATTCTTATGTGCCTGCCACCACATATGTCTCACTTCAGCCTTTGGATTTGAGTTTTTTTGGACCCTTGAATGCAGATTCTTCTGGTTTTACAGGAGATCTGTCATCAGTAAGCCACTCCTTCTTGATGTCTATAGAAGTTTTCAAGAGTCCTAAGAGACTCCTACCAGAGGGTGAAGAATCCTAGTGTGGTATTGGCTGGGTTCAGGAGGTTTAGCCTCTACCCTCTGGACCCAATGGCCATTGACTGGTCATGGGTCATGCTGTCCGGGCCGCGGCGTGTGACGACCTCCTCCTCCTCCTCCTCCTCCTCCTCCTCCTCCTCCTCCCCGTCCTCCGACCAACCCCATCGCTATCTTCCTGGGTTGCGCCTGATGTCGCCCTTCCCTCCCAACGCACCGCCACCTTCTCCCGTCTCCTGGTCAGCGTACACTTATTTTGCATTCACACATTAACATGAATGCAGTGTGTATTTTAGTCTTGTTATAATAAAAGAAAATCATTATTTTAGAGACTTCAACATCAGCAAGCGGGCTGTGGCCTCCAAACTCCTTCCTCTCCCTCTCACTGTAAATGCTTTATGTAACCAGAAAAAAAACAATATAATAACACAATGGTGACATTAGTTATTATGAAGACTAAACAAAACTAAATGGTTATGCTTTTTCTGTTATTCATACAGCTGCCCAACCTGTAGAGACGAGACCATCATCATGCAGCTCCTCGTCTGCTGGACCGAGGACGTCCACCGATAGTGTACTTAATGTTAACTTTCTTTGTATAGCGAATCTGAGCATTTTCTTTAGTTAAAATGTTTTTTTTTTTATTCTGTGAAAAGGTCACACTTCTGAAGACAACAGTTTGGGTGTGTGTCCGGTGCAGGGAACCCGACCCTCCTAAGAGCTTGAAGGGATTGGTGCGGTGGCTCCAGTGTGAGGGCTGCCGTCACACCTCGTGTTGGGACGAGGAGCTGGACGAGTATTTTAAATGTTATTTGTGTCCAGATTGATTTTGTATTTAGTTTTGGTCTATTTTGTATTTAAATAAATTGTTATCATCATACCAATAATCAATTTAATTTCTCTTTTGATTTAACAATGTAGCTTTTTACTCAGGAATACTTGTGTTTAAATTTGCAGCATAACTCTTACTCTGCACTGTTATGATAGTAATTGTTATATACAAGATGTGTGCATAATTGTTGTCAAGTCCAGCTCCTGTTCACCATTTCCAAAGGACGTGAAGACAAGTCAAATTACTGACTCAATCATTTTTTATTTTGTTCGTTGATTGGTCTTCCAGTGAATTAGGTTGCAACCTTCAAGACAGAACCTACATTACATTTTAAATTAAACATTTTTATTAAACATTTTATACTTTTAATTTTTACCAAACTCAAAATTAAACCTTCTTTTAACAAAAAATCTGCATTTTTAAACACCATGAAATTAAACAAATCATTTCACCATTGCCGTCTTTGGGTTGAACCGTGGAGTGACCTGAAGCGTCCTCTCTCTGCTGCTTGTCTCTCATCTCAACAGGTGCTCCTAATAAGCGACACTGATTGCTGCTGCTGCTGCTCCTGCTGCTCCTGCTGCTGCTGCACTCTGGGAGATGTAGTCCCACCCAACTAGACCCTCAGATTCAGCTCAACAATTGTTACATTTCATGTACGAGCTGGTGTTTTTCAAGTGATTGACGTAAGAAGAGTTTAACAAAACATCCAGCAGGTGGTGGTATACACTCAAATGGAAACTACGGAGTTTGTATTGCATTATTTAGATTAGATTAGAAAACTGTATTAATCCTCAATGGGAAAACTTATTTGCCACCAACAACTCATACAAACAAGAAATAGACACAACAGACAAGAAACACCACACAAGAAACAAACAAAACCAGTTCAATCAGGAGAGACGGGTATTTTAATTCAATTCAAATTATTTTATATAACCGATTATCAATCAGTTTCAATTCAGTTTATTTTGTACAGCCCATTATCACAAATGACAAATTTACAATCTGTACACATACGACATCCCTGTCCCAGGACCTCACAACGGATCAGGAACAACTCCCGAGAAATAAAAAAATAACTTTCACAGGGAAAAAATAGGGAAGAAACCTTCATCGTTGCCTCTAACTGGTTGGTTCATTCATCGTGCCCGCCCACAATCAGCTGATGGAGTAATCACTGCAAGACTAAGAGACTGCTTATGAATGAACCAGCGTGTCAAGAGTGCCTTGTCTGAACATTTCGCTTGAGCTACATTAGATAAACACATTTTATTAAGTTGCTCAACAGTATGACACTTGGTATACCTATTTACCTCTTGCCAGATCTTTAGATGTTTAGCTGGTTTCTAGCCAGCAACTCCACCCTTCCTCTGGAAGATAGACGTCAGTTGGGCTAGATGGACATCCAACTGTGCCATGAAGGTAGATTCCAGTGGGATGGTTGTAATGCGTTGGAATTCAACATGTATCTTATAAAAATTGAAAAAACCTCAGAATACAAAGAGTTAGTGCAATATTTTGTGGCTAATAAATTCCAGTTTTAGACTCTCATTAAAGAAGAATGCCTTTGATAGCATGTGTACTGATGTGTCCACAGTGTTTTGTAGCCATACCTATTCCTATTAATATATAGGGAATTTGCAATAAATTCTAATGTGTAAACTTTCCTTCGGACATTTTTCTTGGGAGTTAGTAGTGACCAAAAACAGAGCTAAAAGAATAAGATATTCAATTCAATTCAATTCAGTTTATTTGTATAGCCCAGTTTCACAAATTACAAATTTGTCTCAGAGTGCTTTACAATCTGTACACATAGACATCCCTGCCCCAAAACCTCACATCGGACCAGGAAAAACTCCCAAATATTCGTCAGGCTGAGAGGTACATAAATCCAATCATGTTGCTCTGCATCAACTCAAAGTGAAAAGTAAGAGGGTTTGTCTCCTAAGATATTCAACACATCAACTTTGTAATATGTATACGTCAGATCTGTTCTCAGCTCTCTGTGTAATTTATTTTTAACCTTAAGTGGCTAAATTGAATTACTGTAGTTAAGTAATACATTAAAGGGGGGGATATAGTCACCCATGTTACTTAAAGTCATGCACTGTCGAGCTAACAAAAGATAAATATTTAATGTAACTCATTGTTTGGCCTAGGAAATGTAATATCAAGCTGACTAAAGCAAACCAAAATCGTTTACACAAAGGTTGTTACCTACATACAGTATGATCAGTGGCAGATGTACTTTGCTGTCAGTAATTACTTCCCTATAGAGAGAGCAACAATACCACATTATTACATCATATTTATCCTGAGCAGTACTGCTGGGATCAACAGTTTGTTTGTTAAATGTACTTACCAAAACAATGTGAGATCCCCAAAGAGATGTTACACGTCACACCAAGATCAGATAGAAACAACTTCAATAAAAAAACATATTCAGGAATGGTCCATTTGTTCTTGGAACAAGAGGTAATTGTTCAATAATCCTTACTAACTTTGGTTAAGGTAACGACTCAAATCAGATCCCAAAAAACTATCGAATTGACAAACAAATGATTTCTTAAATTAATCATGATTATTTGCGCAATACAATAAGCCCCCTGCACAATGTCTTGGAATACAAAAACATGTTTTTAATTATATATATAAATATATATATATATATATATATATATATATATATATATATATATATATAAACATGTATATATATATATATATATATTACATATATAAACATGTATATTATAATGATTACTGTCAATTCTGTAATAACAACTTTTTTGTGCTTTTTTAATATTAGAATTACTTTGCAATCCCTTTCAAATTTCAATTCAGATTGATCCATCAGCCAAAAAACACTAATAAACGTTTTCAATCACATAATTAGAAAACACATACAGTTCTATCTGTGCAAAAAAAAAACTAAAAGTTGGCAAAAAATAGCTTGTAGTGGCAGAAATTAAACGTTTTATTATTATCATACATTGCAATGAGCTTTCCACAATACAGCATCAGCGCTGTGTTGCTGCCGAGAGCAGTCTGATCTCGGCAGGACTTTATTAAAGGCTCCGCTGGCTCTGAAATTGTTTGCGGCACTCAAAATTTGAGCGGTTAAACATGAGATATAATTTATTTTGGGGGATCTGACGAACACATTTATTCACAGATAACGTTGAATCAGTTTCACAACTTAATATTTGAATTAAACTTTAAAGTTGAACTATAGTGGTGTCTTTACTTTTGACCGAGTTGTTTGCAATTAAATGTGTAATATAACTATATAAACATACATATATGTACACATATACAGTATATATATATATATATACATATACAAATATATATTTATGTATATAACATAATTATATATATAGACATATGTATATATAATCTAAATATTTATAAACCATAGATATATGTTGTTTTTCACACAATATATACAATTATATGTGTATGATTTTTATTTTGAATTGTGTGTGTATAAATAAATACCCATTCTCCTTTGCGGCCCACCTGTAATATCGTGGCGCCCCACTAGAGGGGCGTGCACCATAGTTTGAGAACCACTGCATGTCTAAATATGATTTTTCAATGTCTATATCTTTAGTTTATCCAATTTTGAATGTATATTCAAAGTTAAAACAGGGATGTTTTAAATATTTGTATTCTTAGAATAATATTTGAAGATTAAACAAAGAAGTTTCAAGGTCAGATTCTCTTCTGGATGTAGTTATTATTGAAATTGACTAACTGATAAATGAATGTGATTAAAGGTTTTTAGCTATATACATTCACACAACACATTATTTTATTTATGGCTATTTTCAGGTCTCGGTGGACTTCACAGACTTTCAGATCTACCTGTAGCTAACCATCTACATTGTAATGTAAACGGTCCTGTCTGGTAATTTGTCCAGTACAGCTGTGCATCAGAGATGATTCTTCCTCCTTCTCTTCCACAATCACCTACAACTACAGTTATTCTGAATAAAGTCCATCAATTTCTGTAGAAAGTTTAGTTTAATCTCATCATCTTGTTTTAAGCATAATTCCCAGCAAGTTGTAAGCATAATTCCCAGAATTATGTTTACAACTTGTTCATATTGCATACAAAATGTTAAAATTCTCCACTTAAACGTGCTTTTAATAATTTGATGAAAGTTTTAATGAAAAGGTTTTCTGTATATTTTTCTACAAATGTCTCTAAAAAGACAAATGGTCCTCTCTATGTTAGAATTAAAACAATATAAAGGGTTCTGATTAAAGCATTACCCACTGATCTATGGTGGATGTCTGGAATATATAATTTAATGAACTATGATATAATCTGCAGACATGAAATGTATGTTAAACTGAACATAACTGTGAAATGAATATCACAACTCAACTTAAAGTCACAAAAATGTTATCAGCTGATCGAAAGTTTAATAAATTCATAAAGGTTGGTAAAAAACAACAGCGGAACTTCTTAAACTGAGTTCCAACAAAGTTAGTTAACAAAAATACCTCATTGTGCTTCTTTCCCCTCCCGCACAGCTAGCCTGCGCAGGATTTGAGAAGCCTTGAGTTGATACCATCTGGACCCATGGACTTTCTCACCTCAATCCACATCAATTCCTTCCTCACCTGGTTAAGGGACACACTGGGAGTGGGGTGCTGGGAGGTGTTGGAGTGGGTTGATGGTCGTAGAATACTGAGTATGAGAGGTGTGGAGGGGAGACTATAGTGTTGTGAAAAGAGGGGAGGTGGGGTTGGGATAATCCACAGGGGGTTTAGCTGATGGGGGTCACATCTGCAGGGAGGTCTGGGTCTGGGGGGAGGGGGGGGGCTGTTCCAATCAGTTGAAGAATTAGATCAAATGTAAAAGCAGAGCATTGCACACTTTCTATGTCCTCATACTAGCCTAACTTGAGTATTGACTGTTGAATTCAGTAAGTGCTAAATGTTGGGGTAGTTTTAGGTGAGCAAAGTAAGTAAATAGAAAAATAATAATTTAGTAGAGTACAGATGTACTCTCTGTGTCCAGATTGGTTCATTAAGATTACCCTAACAAAAACACTGACTTTGTTTTTCAATGCAGTAAGAACTTCTTGTTGGTGTAATTTTGATGCTCTTTCGATCTTCAAGTATGTAAACTGTAATTCATTTGAAAATGAAAATGCGCTATTTCATAGAGGGCTAAATTTATTTTTCCCTTTTGGTTCAAAGTATGGCTGATAGAGCTGCAACTGCGGGCCTACCAGGTGGCAAGGAGTGGCACCAAGGTGACTCATTGCAGTCTGAGTGACCACTCGTCAAATGCTAATGTTTGCATACATCTAGGATGAACGACTCTTCCTGAGACTATTGTTTAGCGAAATCGTCAAGACTATTGAAATTTCATCTAAAAGTAGGCGGGGGTTTATGTGACTGGCCGGCATTTTGTATTTAAGATGGGCAAATCTGTGAAAGAAACATCACTTCCACAGCTTCTGGGACACAGTGAGGATCCAAGGAAGAACCAGGTGCACCCCAGGGATACCAGTCTTTTATATTTCCTCAACTTGAGCATTGACTTGTCTTTACATTCAGTAAGTGCTACTTGTTGGGGCAGTTGAGCATGACAAATACTACGGACGACAACGGAAGATTGATCTCAACGGAATCACATTCAGATAACCTCAAACGGAGACACTGATGATTCTTTACTTCATAAGTGCTTCTCTTTGGGGTCGTCTTAGTTGTGACAATCAGCTTGGTTTGAAAGCAGTACAGTATTTTCCTCTCTATGTGCAGATTTTTGGTCATTCTGATTACCCTTACAAAAAACACTAACTTTGTATTTAAATGCAGTAAGTGCTTCTTGTTGGGGTAATTTTGACGATCCGTCCATCTTCAAGTTTGCGAGCTGTGTGCCATTTGAAAACGATTATGAGATTTGCTCTTCTTACTGATACAACATTCAGATAACCTCAAACGGAGACACTGATGATTCTTTAGTTCATAAGTGGTTCTCTTTGGAGTTGTCTTGGTTGTGTGTTCTTCAGCAGATATAACAACAGACAGCAGGGGTCCAATGCAGAGCCATGCACGCTTTCCATGTCCTCATACTAGCCTAACTTGAGCATTGACTGCTGAATTCAGTAAGTGCTAAATGTGGGGGCAGTTTTAGGTGAGCAACGCATGTGAATTCAGTACAGTGGTTCTCTGTGTGCAGATTTGTTCATTATGATTACCCTTACAAAAAACACTAACTTTGTTTTTCAATGCAGTAAGTGCTTTGTGTTAGGGTAATTTTGATGATCTGTCCATCTTCAAGTAAGCAAGCTGTATGTCATTTGAAATCTCTAGGGAAAAGTAATATCTCATGGAGTGCTAACTATATTTTTCTGTCTTGTTTCAAAGTACGGCTGATTAAGCTGCAACTGCAGGCCACCATGTGGCAAAGAGTAGCACAAAGGTGACTCATTGCAGACTGATTAACCACTCGCCAAATGCTAATGCTATGCTTACACCTAGGGTGATCTTCTCTTCTTGAGCTTTTGTCCAGCGGCATCGTCAGGACCATTGAAACTGTATCTCAAAGTAGGCAGGGCTTTGTGTGACTGGCTGGCATTTTGTATTTAAGATGGGCAAATCTGTGCAAGACACATCACTTCCACAGCTTCTGGGACACAGTGAGGATCCAAGGAAGAACCAGGTGCACCCCAGGGATACCAGTCTTTTATATTTCCTCAACTTGAGCATTGACTTGTCTTTACATTCAGTAAGTGCTACTTGTTGGGGCAGTTGAGCATGACAAATACGACGAACGAAAGCGGAAGATTGTTCTCAACAAAATCATATTCAGATAACTTCAAACGGAGACACTGATGATTCTTTTGTTCATAAGTGCTTCTCTTTGGAGTTGTCTTGGTTGTGACAATCAGCTTGGTTTGAAAGCAGTACAGTATTTTCCTCTCTATGTGCAGATTTTGGGTCATTCTGATTACCCTTACAAAAACACTAACTTTGTTTTCAATGCAGTAAGTGCTTCTTGTTGGGGTAATTTTGATCCGTCCATCTTCAAGTATGCGAGCTGTGTGCCATTTGAAAGTGCTGGTGTGATTTGCTCTACTCACTGATACAACATTCAGATAACCTCAAACGGAGACACTGATGATTCTTTTGTTCATAAGTGCTTCTCTTTGGAGTTGTCTTGGTTGTGGTTTCTTCAGCAGATATAACAACAGACAGCAGGGGTCCAATGCAGAGCCGTGCACGCTTTCCATGTCCTGATACTAGCCTAACTTGAGCTGGATCCAAGGAAGAACCAGGTGCACCCCAGGGATACCAGTCTTTTATATTTCCTCAACTTGAGCATTGACTTGTCTTTACATTCAGTAAGTGCTACTTGTTGGGGCAGTTGAGCATGACAAATACTACGGACGACAACGGAAGATTGATCTCAACGGAATCACATTCAGATAACCTCAAACGGAGACACTGATGATTCTTTACTTCATAAGTGCTTCTCTTTGGGGTCGTCTTAGTTGTGACAATCAGATTGGTTTGAAAGCAGTACAGTATTTTCCTCTCTGTGCAGATTTTTGGTCATTCTGATTACCCTTACAAAAACACTAACTTTGTTTTCAATGCAGTAAGTGCTTCTTGTTGGGGTAATTTTGATGATCCGTCCATCTTCAAGTATGCGAGCTGTGTGCCATTTGAAAATGCTGGTGTGATTTGCTCTACTCACTGATACAACATTCAGATAACCTCAAACGGAGACACTGATGATTCTTTTGTTCATAAGTGCTTCTCTTTGGAGTTGTCTTGGTTGTGGTTTCTTCAGCAGATATAACAACAGACAGCAGGGGTCCAATGCAGAGCCGTGCACGCTTTCCATGTCCTGATACTAGCCTAACTTGAGCTGGATCCAAGGAAGAACCAGGTGCACCCCAGGGATACCAGTCTTTTATATTTCCTCAACTTGAGCATTGACTTGTCTTTACATTCAGTAAGTGCTACTTGTTGGGGCAGTTGAGCATGACAAATACGACGAACGAAAGCGGAAGATTGTTCTCAACAAAATCATATTCAGATAACTTCAAACGGAGACACTGATGATTCTTTTGTTCATAAGTGCTTCTCTTTGGAGTTGTCTGGGTTGTGACAATCAGCTTGGTTTGAAAGCAGTACAGTATTTTCCTCTCTATGTGCAGATTTTTGGTCATTCTGATTACCCTTACAAAAAACACTAACTTTGTTTTTCAATGCAGTAAGTGCTTCTTGTTGGGGTAATTTTGATGATCTGTCCATCTTCAAGTATGCAAGCTGTGTGCCATTTCAATTCTCTAGGTAAAGGTGCTATTTCATATAGTGTTAATTATATTTGTCTGTCTTGCTTCAAAGTACGGCTGATCTGCAGGCCACCATGTGGCAAAGAGGTGACTCGTTGACCACTCGTCAAATGCTAATGCTATGCTTACACCTAGGGTGATCGTCTCTTCTTGAGCTATTGTCCAGCGGCATCGTCAGGACCATTGAAACTGTATCTCAAAGTAGGCAGGGCTTTGTGTGACTGGCTGGCATTTTGTATTTAAGATGGGCAAATCTGTGCAAGACACATCACTTCCACAGCTTCTGGGACACAGTGAGGATCCAAGGAAGAACCAGGTGCACCCCAGGGATACCAGTCTTTTATATTTCCTCAACTTGAGCATTGACTTGTCTTTACATTCAGTAAGTGCTACTTGTTGGGGCAGTTGAGCATGACAAATACGGACGACAACGGAAGATTGATCTCAACGGAATCACATTCAGATAACCTCAAACGGAGACACTGATGATTCTTTACTTCATAAGTGCTTCTCTTTGGGGTCGTCTTAGTTGTGACAATCAGATTGGTTTGAAAGCAGTACAGTATTTTCCTCTCTGTGCAGATTTTTGGTCATTCTGATTACCCTTACAAAAAACACTTACTTTGTTTTTCAATGCAGTAAGTGCTTCTTGTTGGGGTAATTTTGATGATCCGTCCATCTTCAAGTATGCGAGCTGTGTGCCATTTGAAAATGCTGGTGTGATTTGCTCTACTCACTGATACAACATTCAGATAACCTCAAACGGAGACACTGATGATTCTTTTGTTCATAAGTGCTTCTCTTTGGAGTTGTCTTGGTTGTGTGTTCTTCAGCAGATATAACAACAGACAGCAGGGGTCCAATGCAGAGCCGTGCACGCTTTCCATGTCCTGATACTAGCCTAACTTGAGCTGGATCCAAGGAAGAACCAGATGCACCCCAGGGATACCAGTCTTTTATATTTCCTCAACTTGAGCATTGACTTGTCTTTACATTCAGTAAGTGCTACTTGTTGGGGCAGTTGAGCATGACAAATACTACGGACGACAACGGAAGATTGATCTCAACGGAATCACATTCAGATAACTTCAAACGGAGACACTGATGATTCTTTTGTTCATAAGTGCTTCTCTTTGGAGTTGTCTGGGTTGTGACAATCAGCTTGGTTTGAAAGCAGTACAGTATTTTCCTCTCTATGTGCAGATTTTTGGTCATTCTGATTACCCTTACAAAAACACTAACTTTGTTTTCAATGCAGTAAGTGCTTCTTGTTGGGGTAATTTTGATGATCCGTCCATCTTCAAGTATGCGAGCTGTGTGCCATTTGAAAATGCTGGTGTGATTTGCTCTACTCACTGATACAACATTCAGATAACCTCAAACGGAGACACTGATGATTCTTTTGTTCATAAGTGCTTCTCTTTGGAGTTGTCTTGGTTGTGTGTTCTTCAGCAGATATAACAACAGACAGCAGGGGTCCAATGCAGAGCTTGTGTGACTGGCTTTTCATATTTAAGATGGGCAAATCCTGTAAGACACATACTTCCACAGCTTCTGGGACACAGTGAGGATCCAAGGAAGAACCAGGTGCACCCCAGGGATACCAGTCTTTTATATTTCCTCAACTTGAGCATTGACTTGTCTTTACATTCAGTAAGTGCTACTTGTTGGGGCAGTTGAGCATGACAAATACGACGAACGAAAGCGGAAGATTGTTCTCAACAAAATCATATTCAGATAACTTCAAACGGAGACACTGATGATTCTTTTGTTCATAAGTGCTTCTCTTTGGAGTTGTCTTAGTTGTGATAATCAGATTGGTTTGAAAGCAGTACAGTATTTTCCTCTCTGTGCAGATTGTTGGTCATTCTGATTACCCTTACAAAAACACTAACTTTGTTTTTCAATGCAGTAAGTGCTTCTTGTTGGGGTAATT
This sequence comes from Liparis tanakae, assembly GCA_036178185.1. Taxonomy (NCBI): domain Eukaryota; kingdom Metazoa; phylum Chordata; class Actinopteri; order Perciformes; family Liparidae; genus Liparis; species Liparis tanakae. Next base: position 12,820,962 of record CM070100.1, read on the forward strand.
TTGATGATCCGTCCATCTTCAAGTATGCGAGCTGTGTGCCATTTGAAAATGCTGGTGTGATTTGCTCTACTCACTGATACAACATTCAGATAACCTCAAACGGAGACACTGATGATTCTTTTGTTCATAAGTGCTTCTCTTTGGAGTTGTCTTGGTTGTGTGTTCTTCAGCAGATATAACAACAGACAGCAGGGGTCCAATGCAGAGCCGTGCACGCTTTCCATGTCCTGATACTAGCCTAACTTGAGCTGGATCCAAGGAAGAACCAGATGCACCCCAGGGATACCAGTCTTTTATATTTCCTCAACTTGAGCATTGACTTGTCTTTACATTCAGTAAGTGCTACTTGTTGGGGCAGTTGAGCATGACAAATACTACGGACGACAACGGAAGATTGATCTCAACGGAATCACATTCAGATAACCTCAAACGGAGACACTGATGATTCTTTACTTCATAAGTGCTTCTCTTTGGGGTCGTCTTAGTTGTGACAATCAGATTGGTTTGAAAGCAGTACAGTATTTTCCTCTCTATGTGCAGATTTTTGGTCATTCTGATTACCCTTACAAAAACACTAACTTTGTTTTCAATGCAGTAAGTGCTTCTTGTTGGGGTAATTTTGATGATCCGTCCATCTTCAAGTATGCGAGCTGTGTGCCATTTGAAAATGCTGGTGTGATTTGCTCTACTCACTGATACAACATTCAGATAACCTCAAACGGAGACACTGATGATTCTTTTGTTCATAAGTGCTTCTCTTTGGAGTTGTCTTGGTTGTGTGTTCTTCAGCAGATATAACAACAGACAGCAGGGGTCCAATGCAGAGCCGTGCACGCTTTCCATGTCCTGATACTAGCCTAACTTGAGCTGGATCCAAGGAAGAACCAGGTGCACCCCAGGGATACCAGTCTTTTATATTTCCTCAACTTGAGCATTGACTTGTCTTTACATTCAGTAAGTGCTACTTGTTGGGGCAGTTGAGCATGACAAATACGACGAACGAAAGCGGAAGATTGTTCTCAACAAAATCATATTCAGATAACTTCAAACGGAGACACTGATGATTCTTTTGTTCATAAGTGCTTCTCTTTGGAGTTGTCTGGGTTGTGACAATCAGCTTGGTTTGAAAGCAGTACAGTATTTTCCTCTCTATGTGCAGATTTTTGGTCATTCTGATTACCCTTACAAAAAACACTAACTTTGTTTTTCAATGCAGTAAGTGCTTCTTGTTGGGGTAATTTTGATGATCTGTCCATCTTCAAGTATGCAAGCTGTGTGCCATTTCAATTCTCTAGGTAAAGGTGCTATTTCATATAGTGTTAATTATATTTGTCTGTCTTGCTTCAAAGTACGGCTGATCTGCAGGGTGACTCGTTGACCACTCGTCAAATGCTAATGCTATGCTTACACCTAGGGTGATCGTCTCTTCTTGAGCTATTGTCCAGCGGCATCGTCAGGACCATTGAAACTGTATCTCAAAGTAGGCAGGGCTTTGTGTGACTGGCTGGCATTTTGTATTTAAGATGGGCAAATCTGTTTAAGACACATCACTTCCACAGCTTCTGGGACACAGTGAGGATCCAAGGAAGAACCAGGTGCACCCCAGGGATACCAGTCTTTTATATTTCCTCAACTTGAGCATTGACTTGTCTTTACATTCAGTAAGTGCTACTTGTTGGGGCAGTTGAGCATGACAAATACTACGGACGACAACGGAAGATTGATCTCAACGGAATCACATTCAGATAACCTCAAACGGAGACACTGATGATTCTTTACTTCATAAGTGCTTCTCTTTGGGGTCGTCTTAGTTGTGACAATCAGATTGGTTTGAAAGCAGTACAGTATTTTCCTCTCTATGTGCAGATTTTTGGTCATTCTGATTACCCTTACAAAAAACACTAACTTTGTTTTCAATGCAGTAAGTGCTTCTTGTTGGGGTAATTTTGATCCGACCATCTTCAAGTATGCAAGCTGTGTGCCAGTGCCATTTCATATAGTGTGATTTTGATCAACATACCACTCGTCAAATGCTAATGCTATGCTTACACCTGGGTGATGTCTCTTCTTGAGCTTGTGCTGGATCCAAGGAAGAACCAGGTGCACCCAGGGATACCAGTCTTTATATTTCCTCAACGAGCATTGACTTGTCTTTACATTCAGTAAGTGCTACTTGTTGGGGCAGTTGAGCATGACAAATACGACGAACGGAAGATTGTTCTCACTTTGTTTTCACTTCTTGTTGGGGTAATTTTGATGATCCGTCCATCTTCAAGTATGCAGCTGTGTGCCATTTGAAAATGCTGGTGTGATTTGCTCTACTCAATACAACATTCAGATAACCTCAGGAGACACTGATGATTCTTTTTCATAAGTGCTTCTCTTTGAGTGTCTTGGTTGTGTCTTCAGCAGATATAACAACAGACAGCAGGGGTCCAATGCAGAGCCGTGCACCTTTCCATGTCTGATACTAGCCTACAGGCTGGATCCAAGGAAGAACCAGGTGCACCCCAGGGATACCAGTCTTTTATATTTCCTCAACTTGAGCATTGACTTGTCTTTACATTCAGTAAGTGCTACTTGTTGGGGCAGTTGAGCATGACAAATACTACGGACGACAACGGAAGATTGATCTCAACGGAATCACATTCAGATAACCTCAAACGGAGACACTGATGATTCTTTACTTCATAAGTGCTTCTCTTTGGGGTCGTCTTAGTTGTGACAATCAGATTGGTTTGAAAGCAGTACAGTATTTTCCTCTCTGTGCAGATTTTTGGTCATTCTGATTACCCTTACAAAAACACTAACTTTGTTTTCAATGCAGTAAGTGCTTCTTGTTGGGGTAATTTTGATCCGTCCATCTTCAAGTATGCGAGCTGTGTGCCATTTGAAAGTGCTGGTGTGATTTGCTCTACTCACTGATACAACATTCAGATAACCTCAAACGGAGACACTGATGATTCTTTTGTTCATAAGTGCTTCTCTTTGGAGTTGTCGTGTTGGTTGTGTGTTCTTCAGCAGATATAACAACAGACAGGAGGGGTCCAATGCAGTGCCGTGGACCCTTTCCATGTCCTGATACTAGCCAAACTTCAGCTGGATCCAAGGAAGAAACAGATGCACCCCAGGTATTCCAGTCTTTTATATTTTCCCAACTTGTTCATTGACTTGCATGTACATACAGTAAGTGCTACGTGTTGGGCCAGCTGAGCATGACAAATACTACTGAGACACAGAAAGATGTTCTCTCACAAAAATCATTCAGATATACTTCAAACGGAGACACTGATGATTCTTTTTGATACATAAGTTGTTCATAAGTGCTTCTCTTTGGAGTTGTCTGGGTTGTGACAATCAGCTTGGTTTGAAAGCAGTACAGTATTTTCCTCTCTATGTGCAGATTTTTGGTCATTCTGATTACCCTTACAAAAAACACTAACTTTGTTTTTCAATGCAGTAAGTGCTTCTTGTTGGGGTAATTTTGATGATCTGTCCATCTTCAAGTATGCAAGCTGTGTGCCATTTCAATTTTCTAGGTAAAGGTGCTATTTCATATAGTGTTAATTATATTTGTCTGTCTTGCTTCAAAGTACGGCTGATCTGCAGGCCACCATGTGGCAAAGAGGTGACTCGTTGACCACTCGTCAAATGCTAATGCTATGCTTACACCTAGGGTGATCGTCTCTTCTTGAGCTATTGTCCAGCGGCATCGTCAGGACCATTGAAACTGTATCTCAAAGTAGGCAGGGCTTTGTGTGACTGGCTGGCATTTTGTATTTAAGATGGGCAAATCTGTTTAAGACACATCACTTCCACAGCTTCTGGGACACAGTGAGGATCCAAGGAAGAACCAGGTGCACCCCAGGGATACCAGTCTTTTATATTTCCTCAACTTGAGCATTGACTTGTCTTTACATTCAGTAAGTGCTACTTGTTGGGGCAGTTGAGCATGACAAATACGACGGACGACAAGGGAAGATTGATCTCAACAGAATCACATTCAGAAAAAAAAAAAAAAAAAAAAAAAAAAAAAAAAAAAAAAAAAAAAAAAAAAAAAAAAAAAAAAAAAAAAAAAAAAAAAAAAAAAAAAAAAAAAAAAAAAAAAAAAAAAAAAAAAAAAAAAAAAAAAAAAAAAAAAAAAAAAAAAAAAAAAAAAAAAAAAAAAAAAAAAATTTTTTTTTTTTTTTTTTTTTTTTTTTTTTTTTTTTTTTTTTTTTTTTTTTTTTTTTTTTTTTTTTTTTTTTTTTTTTTTTTTATTTTTTTTTTTTTTTTTTTTTTTTTTTTTTTTTTTTTTTTTTTTTTTTTTTTTTTTTTTTTTTTTTTTTTTTTTTTTTTTTTTTTTTTTTTTTTTTTTTTTTTTTTTTTTTTTTTTTTTTTTTTTTTTTTTTTTTTTTATTTTTTTTTTTTTTTTTTTTTTTTTTTTTTTTTTTTTTTTTTTTTTTTTTTTTTTTTTTTTTTTTTTTTTTCGGGGCCGGGTGTTCTTGTTTAAAATGTAACGTTAAGGGGGGGTTTTTTCTTCCTTTTTACCCCTTTTTTTCCTAAATTAAAAGTGGGGGCTTTTAAAAAAAATTTTGTTTTAATGGTTTTTTGGGTTTTATTAGTTTTTTAAAAAAATTTTTTTTAAAACCAAAGGGGTGTTTTTATTTTAACGCTTTTTTTTTTAAAAGGGGGAGGCAATTTTTGGGGGATGGAAACAAATGGGGAAAAATTTTTGTTCCCAGATTTTAACCCAAGGGGAAATTTTTAAAAAAATTTTCCCCCGGGGGGTTTATTGGAAAGGGTTTTTATTTAATTTTTTTTTTGGGATTTTTTCCACCCTAAATAAATTTTTAAAAAAGGGCCCGGGGGGTTTTTTTTTTTTAAAAATTTGGAACCAACTTTTCCATTTGGGAAAGGGGGGTTTTAAAAGAACAAATAATAGCGGGAAATACCCCCCTTTTCCCATTTTTTTTTTGGGGGTTTTGGGGGGTTTTTTTAAATTCCCGGGGGAAATTTCAAACTTTTTTTTTCTTTTTCCCCGGGTTTTTTTCCAACCCCAAAAACCCTTTTTTTTAAATTTTGGGGGGTTGTTTTTTTGGTTTTGGGCTTTTGATCCTTTAAAAAAAAATTTTTTTAAAAAATTAAATTTGTTTTTTTGGGGGAATTGTTTTTTTGTTCATAAGTGTTCCCTTTTAAAGTTGTTTGTTTCCGAAAAAAAACAAACAAAAATCGTGCTTTTTTTGTCTGTTCAAAAATTTTTTTTAAAAAAGCCCCCGGGGGTTTTTTTTTCCCACTTTTTTCCCAATTTAAATTTTTGGGGGGGAAAAATTTTACCCCGGGCCCCCTTTTACCCCAAAACATTATTTTTTTTTTAAAATTTCTTTTTTTTGGGGGTTTTTGGGCGCAAATTTTTAAACGAAAAAAACCCAAGGGGCATAAATTTTCCCCCTTTTGGGCCCCAAAGCAGTACAAGGGAAAAACGAATTTCCCCTTTAATTTTTTTTCATTTTTTTTTTAATTTTTTTAAAGGGCAGGGTTTTTTAAAAAAAATTAAAACCAAAGAAGTTTTTTTTGGGTTTTTGTCCAGGGAAAAAATTTTTTAAACCCAAAGGCCTTGGGGGGTTTTGTTCATGTTTTTTTAAAAACCCTTTTTTTTCTTGCAGTTTTTTGGGATTTTAAACCTTTTTTTCGGGTAAGGGGTGGGGGGGAAAAAAGGGCCCCAAACCCATTTAAAACCAAAGTGATTTTTTAATCCTTTTAAAACCCTTTTGGGGTTTTTTTTAAATTAGCCCAAAAGGGGTTTTTTTCTTCGAAACAAAAGGGGCCCAAAAGGGCCAAAGCCCCCGGGGGCCCAGCTTTTTTTCCCTTTAAAAAAGTTTTTTTTCTTTAAAAATTTTTTTTGCCCTTAAAAAAAAATTTTTTTCAAAAAATTTTTTGGGATTTTTTTGGGCCTATTTTGAAAAAAAATTTTTTTGAGGTGGGTTTTTTATAATTTTTGTTTCTTTTTTCCCCAAAAAATTTTTTCTCTAACCCCTTTAAAAAATTTTTTTTCATAGAAACCCTTTTTGGTTTTTTTGGGGGGGAAAATTGAATTATTTTTAATTTTTTTGTTTGCTTTTTTGTTTAAAAAAGAAAATATCCCCCTGAAAAAAAAAAAAGGGGTGCCCCTTTTTTGCTTTTAACCAATTGAATTGATTTTTCTTTAGAGCAGGGGGGGGGTTCTTTTAAATAGAGGGCGGGAAATTTTTTAAGATCCCCCTTTTTTCCCAAGGGCCGGGAAAAGGGGCCGGGGGGTTTTTTTTTCCCCCAAGGCCAATTTTTTAAACTTAGATTCCCTTTTGGTTTGGGCATAAATCCAAAAAAATTTTTTTCAAAAAAATTTTTGGGGGGTTTCCCCTTTTTCCAAAAACCCCTTTTTTTAAATTTGATTCCCCTTTGGGTTTAAAATTGAAATCAAAGGGAAAAGGTTTTTTTTTTAAAAATTTTTTTTTGGATCAGGAAGAACCAGGTGCACCCCAGGATACCAGTCTTTTATATTTCCTCAACTTGAGCATTGACTTGTCTTTACATTCAGTAAGTGCTACTTGTTGGGGCAGTTTAACATGACAAATCTGACGAGCGAAAAGCAGTTGCTGTGACAAATCGACGAACGAAAGCGGAAGATTGTTCTCAACAAAATCATATTCAGATAACTTCAAACGGAGACACTGATGATTCTTTTGTTCATAAGTGCTTCTCTTTGGAGTTGTCTGGGTTGTGACAATCAGCTTGGTTTGAAAGCAGTACAGTATTTTCCTCTCTATGTGCAGATTTTTGGTCATTCTGATTACCCTTACAAAAAACACTAACTTTGTTTTTCAATGCAGTAAGTGCTTCTTGTTGGGGTAATTTTGATGATCTGTCCATCTTCAAGTATGCAAGCTGTGTGCCATTTCAATTCTCTAGGTAAAGGTGCTATTTCATATAGTGTTAATTATATTTGTCTGTCTTGCTTCAAAGTACGGCTGATCTGCAGGCCACCATGTGGCAAAGAGGTGACTCGTTGACCACTCGTCAAATGCTAATGCTATGCTTACACCTAGGGTGATCGTCTCTTCTTGAGCTATTGTCCAGCGGCATCGTCAGGACCATTGAAACTGTATCTCAAAGTAGGCAGGGCTTTGTGTGACTGGCTGGCATTTTGTATTTAAGATGGGCAAATCTGTTTAAGACACATCACTTCCACAGCTTCTGGGACACAGTGAGGATCCAAGGAAGAACCAGGTGCACCCCAGGGATACCAGTCTTTTATATTTCCTCAACTTGAGCATTGACTTGTCTTTACATTCAGTAAGTGCTACTTGTTGGGGCAGTTGAGCATGACAAATACTACGGACGACAACGGAAGATTGATCTCAACGGAATCACATTCAGATAACCTCAAACGGAGACACTGATGATTCTTTACTTCATAAGTGCTTCTCTTTGGGGTCGTCTTGGTTGTGTGTTCTTCAGATTGGTTTGAAAGCAGTACAGTATTTTCCTCTGTGTGCAGATTTGGTCATTCTGATTACCCTACAAAAACACTAACTTTGTCTTCAATGCAGTAAGTGCTTCTTGTTGGGGTAGTTGAGTCCGTCCATGATCTGTCCATCTTCAAGTATGCGAGCTGTGTGCCATTTTGAAATGCTGGTGTGATTTGCTCTACCACTGATACAACATTCAGATAACCTCAAACGGAGACACTGATGATTCTTTTGTTCATAAGTGCTTCTCTTTGAGTTTGTCTTGGACCATTGTGTGTTCTTCAGCAGATATGTAACAGACAGCAACAGGGGTCCAATGCAGAGCCGTGCACGCTTCCCAGCTGATACTAGCCCACTTGAGCTGGATCCAAGGAAGAACCAGGTGCACCCAGGGATACCAGTCTTTTATATTTCCTCAACTTGAGCATTGACTTGTCTTTACATTCAGTAAGTGCTACTTGTTGGGCAGTTGAGTTAGCATGACAAATACTACGGACGACAACGGAAGATTGATCTCAACGGAATCACATTCAGATAACCTCAAGCGGAGACACTGATGATTCTTTTTTCATAAGTGCTTCTCTTTGGAGTTGTCTTAGTTGTGACAATCAGCTTGGTTTGAAAGCAGTACAGTATTTTCACTCTCTGTGCAGATTTTTGGTCATTCTGATTACCCTTACAAAAACACTAACTTTGTTTTCAATGCAGTAAGTGCTTCTTGTTGGGAGTAATTTTGATGATCTGTCCATCTTCAAGTATGCAAGCTGTGTGCCATTTCATTCTCTAGGTAAATGCTATTTCATAGTGTGCTATTTGCTCTACTCACTGTACTTGCATTCAGATAACCTCAAATCAGAGCCACTGTGAAAAGAGGTTCTTTTGTTCATAAGTGCTAGGTATTCGTCTCTTCTGGAGCTATTGTCCAGGGCGTCCAGGACCATTGAAAGTGTATCTCAATGTAGGCAGGCGTTTGTGTGGCTCGCTGGAATTTTGTGTTTAAGATGGGCTAATCTGTTTTGGACAAATCACTTCCACACCTTCTGCGACACAGCTGGATCCAAGGAAGAACCAGGTGCACCCAGGGATACCAGTCTTTTATATTTCCTCAACTTGAGCATTGACTTGTCTTTACATTCAGTAAGTGCTACTTGTTGGGGCAGTTGAGCATTACAAATACTACGGACGATCTTAACGTGAATCACATGGTTTGAAAGCAGTACAGTATTTCTGTGCAGATTTGGGGTCATTCTGATTACCCTTACAAAAACACTAACTTTGTTTTCAATGCAGTACTAGTGCTTCTTGTTCCATCTTGACTTGTCTTCATTTGAAAGTGCTGTTGGGATTTTGCATAAATACTCACTGATACAACATTCAGATAACCTCAAACGGAGACACTGATGATTCTTTACTTCATAAGTGCTTCTCTTTGGGGTCGTCTTGGTTGTGTGTTCTTCAGCAGATATAACAACACTAACAGGGTTTTCAATGCAGTCACTGATACAACATCCAGATACTAGCAGACACTGATGATTCTGTTCATAAGTGCTTCTCTTTGGATACCAGTCTTGGTTATATTTCCTCAACAGAGCATTGACTTGTCTTTACATTCAGTAAGTGCTACTTGTTGGGGCAGTTGAGCATGACAAATACAGCTTGAGAAAGATTGTTCTCAACAAAATCATATTCAGATAACTTCAAACGGAGACACTGATGATTACTTTGTTCATAAGTGCTTCTCTTTGGAGTTGTCTGCTTGTGACAATCAGCTTGGTTTGAAAGCAGTACAGTATTTTCCTCTCTATGTGCAGATTTTGGGTCATTCTGATTACCCTTACAAAAACACTAACTTTGTTTTTCAATGCAGTAAGTGCTTCTTGTTGGGGTAATTTTGATGATCTGTCCATCTTCAAGTATGCAAGCTGTGTGCCATTTCAATTCTCTAGGTAAAGGTGCTATTTCATATAGTGTTAATTATATTTGTCTGTCTTGCTTCAAAGTACGGCTGATCTGCAGGCCACCATGTGGCAAAGAGGTGACTCGTTGACCACTCGTCAAATGCTAATGCTATGCTTACACCTAGGGTGATCGTCTCTTCTTGAGCTATTGTCCAGCGGCATCGTCAGGACCATTGAAACTGTATCTCAAAGTAGGCAGGGCTTTGTGTGACTGGCTGGCATTTTGTATTTAAGATGGGCAAATCTGTGCAAGACACATCACTTCCACAGCTTCTGGGACACAGTGAGGATCCGAGTATCCAAGGAAGAACCAGGTGCACCCCAGGGATACCAGTCTTTTATATTTCCTCAACTTGAGCATTGACTTGTCTTTACATTCAGTAAGTGCTACTTGTTGGGGCAGTTGAGCATGACAAATACTACGGACGACAACGGAAGATTGATCTCAACGGAATCACATTCAGATAACCTCAAACGGAGACACTGATGATTCTTTTGTTCATAAGTGCTTCTCTTTGGAGTTGTCTTAGTTGTGACAATCAGATTGGTTTGAAAGCAGTACAGTATTTTCCTCTCTGTGCAGATTTTTGGTCATTCTGATTACCCTTACAAAAACACTAACTTTGTTTTCAATGCAGTAAGTGCTTCTTGTTGGGGTAATTTTGATGATCCGTCCATCTTCAAGTATGCGAGCTGTGTGTGCCATTTGAAATGCTGGTGTGATTTGCTCTACTCACTGATACAACATTCAGATAACCTCAAACGGAGACACTGATGATTCTTTTGTTCATAAGTGCTTCTCTTTGGAGTTGTCTTGGTTGTGTGTTCTTCAGCAGATATAACAACAGACAGCAGGGGTCCAATGCAGAGCCGTGCACGCTTTCCATGTCCTGATACTAGCCTAACTTGAGCTGGATCCAAGGAAGAACCAGATGCACCCCAGGGATACCAGTCTTTTATATTTCCTCAACTTGAGCATTGACTTGTCTTTACATTCAGTAAGTGCTACTTGTTGGGGCAGTTGAGCATGACAAATACGACGAACGAAAGCGGAAGATTGTTCTCAACAAAATCATATTCAGATAACTTCAAACGGAGACACTGATGATTCTTTTGTTCATAAGTGCTTCTCTTTGGAGTTGTCTTGGTTGTGACAATCAGCTTGGTTTGAAAGCAGTACAGTATTTTCCTCTCTATGTGCAGATTTTGGGTCATTCTGATTACCCTTACAAAAAACACTTACTTTGTTTTTCAATGCAGTAAGTGCTTCTTGTTGGGGTAATTTTGATGATCTGTCCATCTTCAAGTATGCAAGCTGTGTGCCATTTCAATTCTCTAGGTAAAGGTGCTATTTCATATAGTGTTAATTATATTTGTCTGTCTTGCTTCAAAGTACGGCTGATCTGCAGGCCCACCATGTGGCAAAGAGGTGACTCGTTGACCACTCGTCAAATGCTAATGCTATGCTTACACCTAGGGTGATCGTCTCTTCTTGAGCTATTGTCCAGTGTCATCGTCAGGACCATTGAAACTGTATCTCAATGTAGGCAGGGCTTTGTGTGACTGGCTGGCATTTTGTATTTAAGATGGGCAAATCTGTTTAAGACACATCACTTCCACAGCTTCTGGGACACAGTGAGGATCCAAGGAAGAACCAGGTGCACCCCAGGGATACCAGTCTTTTATATTTCCTCAACTTGAGCATTGACTTGTCTTTACATTCAGTAAGTGCTACTTGTTGGGGCAGTTGAGCATGACAAATACTACGGACGACAACGGAAGATTGATCTCAACGGAATCACATTCAGATAACCTCAAACGGAGACACTGATGATTCTTTACTTCATAAGTGCTTCTCTTTGGGGTCGTCTTAGTTGTGACAATCAGATTGGTTTGAAAGCAGTACAGTATTTTCCTCTCTGTGCAGATTTTTGGTCATTCTGATTACCCTTACAAAAACACTAACTTTGTTTTCAATGCAGTAAGTGCTTCTTGTTGGGGTAATTTTGATCCGTCCATCTTCAAGTATGCGAGCTGTGTGCCATTTGAAAATGCTGGTGTGATTTGCTCTACTCACTGA
>CM070100.1:12832986-12855486 GCA_036178185.1 Liparis tanakae
TGGATCAGGAACTTGTGCGGCAGGAAGGAGGAGAACTCCGGGTCCTGACACTCCCGCAAACTCCTCTCGGGCTGTTCCAGCAAAACCATCACCACGTCCACAGAAAACAGCCGGCACACCATCTAGAGGAGGCAGCCCAACACACTGGTCACACCCACGGACACGATGTCATGAAGCCTCACTGACCGTCGGCTTCATCTGCTCATAGCCAACACACGATGGAGGATATTTACAGCTCTTCAATAACCGGAAGGCTTTGGATTTTATCTTTCAACTTGCTTACTTATGAAGCAGGCCGGTTAAATGGTTGTTTACAGTTATAATCCAGTCAAAGGATTTAAAAGGAGAACTATTTAAAAAATACAAAAATACATACTAGTTTTTAAAATCTTCATCAATCCCAGGGGAATATTCTGAGTATTTGTTTCTTTATTTTATATTAATTTTCTGATTTATTTGATTAAATTAATTTAAAGATAGGAAGATATAAGCATTATTGCTTCTCCCTATACCTTTTCAGTCTTTCTTCTCTTTCGTATATTATATAGAATAATATTGTCTTGTATTGCAATGATTGATACAGTAGTTAACGCTTCGTTGCTTTCCAGAAGTGTCTTCAGCAGCCCAGCATCAAATTGTATTTAGCACCACGTTATGCAAATAAATGAGCGGTGTTAAAATAATCTGGTAATGGTGGTGATTGGTGATGATGATAATGTGTGACAGGCTTTTAGTACATAGCCTTCAGTATTTGTTAAAGCCGGTTGAAAGTTGACTTTTGAAAGTCAGTGATGAATATAATGCAATACAGATGCAGGAGGAGAAGTTCTGCTAATCAACTTGTATAATCATCAGCATGTACAGAAACCTACAATCATCATGTACCGAGTGCGTGAATTACAATAAAAAATATGCAATAAAAGCAATTACCAACATTTCTGAGGTGATAATTGTCCAAATTGAGTTACCTTTGAGCTTCTGGAGAAGTTAAACAGCCACTTGATGAAGCGAGCATAGTCTGCACTTTCCATCTGGGACGTCAACATACCCACAGCCTGGGCTCCATGGCTTCGGAACTCGCTCTTCTCCACCATCTAAACATCCCAAAGCAGACTCATTATGTCACAGCTATCCTAATGCGTCAGCTCAAAACAGCGTGAGAGCAAACTAGCCGACCACCGCAATCGTCTGTAAGCATCCTGATGACTTGTGATGCGACTGCCTTCATCATTTTAAAGGGGACATATCATGTTCATGTTCAGGTTCATCCAATAGACTGAATTCAAGTTGTGGACGTAGTCATGGAGATGCCACCCACTGGTTTGTGGACTACCGTTTTGAAGCCTCGAGTTCGTCAATTTTGCCGTCTCCATCTTATAATGTCCGTCGCCATGGTATTTTTTGTGCAATCGATAAACAGAGGTTATCATATTTGGAATGCTGAGAAGTGACGCAGAGACGTCTCTGGTAGCTGCAGCGACCTGCCAATCACAGTACGCCTGTCCTAAAGCATACTCTGCTTTGAGGTTTATTCGACTCTAAATGACCATCATTTACTAAATGAACATCCCGCTGTATTGAAGAATTCTTGAAACTAGAACTGGAGACCATGAATTCATGTTTAAAATGTTTACTTAGGGAATAAATGAAGAGAAGTAAAGTCGTTTTCTCAAATCTTGCACATCAAAAAAAATCTATTAAAAAGATTGGATAGAAATACAATATATACACATATACAGAGGGCCAGTATATTGTCATGAGTCTCTATGAGACAAGGAAGGGGAGCCACATCCGATTGCCTCATTCAACCACATGTTTTCTGATCTGAAAAAACCCAGATTAACTTACCAATTTCACAGTTTGTGGCTTGGTAGGAACAACAGATACTCAAATGCAGCCGCACAATAGTTCATGTTGGCAGCTGTTTTAGATTTCATGTCCTCTTTAAGAGGTAAACAGTTGACACAGTTGACACGAATAGAAAGTGCATCGCTGCAGAGCGTTTCTGGAGGACTCACCTGGAAGCAGATATGCTGCAGGAGGATTTGCAGTACAGGCAACGCCATCTCCTTCAGCTCGGCCACAAGATGACTGCAATCACAAACACATGAATCAGCTCCGAGGTCACGACGGCTCGTAACACGTCTGCAGGTAAATGGGTAGAACCGCCAAGAGTAGGAGATACGAGTTGCTTGATGTCACATATATTTACATTCCGCTTAGGATTGTTGCAATGTATGATCTAATTGTCCCACTCATTTAAGACAGATGTGGGTACCATAAAACAATATCATATTCAGGGTTTTTCCTGCATAGAGGAAATATGGGCGCGCGCCTAAGCCGAAAACGAAAAAAAGTCTGCGATGAAAAAAAAACACCAAAAACTGTGAGGTGCGTGAATGGACAGAGCGGCCAGCAGCTGATTACGGTGCAAAACAAATTCTCGCGCGGCAGAGCGATGCGCGCGCCAGCATCGCTCTATCGTGCTCTGTCGAGCTTCAACCTATTTAAACATTTAATTTTCTAGTCTCACATTTGTAAAAACAGGCTAATGATCGAGTATTTCATGCTGAAATGTGTGGGCCGGACTGAGGAGAATCTTTCTTTCATTGCAGTCTGGTGGAGAACATTATTTAATAAACTATTAAACTTAAAACAATGTTAAACTTCTTCACGTGGTTTATATCTCAACATCATTGTTGTGCAGTATATTAACATTTAGACGAGGAATTGTAAAACACGGCTGTTTACCACACAAAGCGGAGGGCCTGGTTGCGGGTGGCCTGGATGGCCTGGCTGGGTACGAGGAGGAAGGGCTTCCCTCTGTTGTCTTTCTTCTTCATCATCAGGATCACGTAAAGGAGCTGGTGGAAGACCCTCCGCAGGGACTGGACAACACACACGTCAGTTCACATGAGAAACATCCCTCTGGTTTGGAGGAGAAAACACACGTCAAGTCACCAAATGAATCAGGAATAGCTCCTGGGCTATAAGGAGCATACTTCTGGTCTCCTCTGGAAGGTATGACGCTCGGTTATATGACTCCATTGTAAGTACAAATATGTCTGAATCTACATTTGATGAAAATGCACCACAACACAATATTTATCATACAATGTATCAAGTCAACCTGAGGTGGTCTCCATGCTTACCATGTACATGTTGAGTGTTTGACTTCAAAACACTATACATCACTGCTTGTACTTACACGACAAGTACATAGCTACCAGAATTATTGCACTCCCATTGTCTGTAGTTTAGTTTAGTTTAGTTTAGTTTATTATATGTTACTATATGTGTATTATATGTTATATGTATATAGGTTAGTATTATATATATAGGTTTGGTATATGTCTTTGCATGTTGTATTGTATATTATCTTGCATATTTAGTAAGGTTATTATATGTGTCAGTACTTGTACAGAGTCTATGTCATGTTATGTTGTGTTGTATTATGGTTGTGTGTTATGCCATGGTAGTTGTTGTGTGGTGCCTTGTCCTAAGAAATCAGTGCCCAGTCTGACCCTGTGTCATTCTGTGCATCTGACAATAAAAGACTTGAAACATCTTCTTATCGTCATGTTATAGTCAAACCGATTAAAATTGTAATAAACACAATTCATATTGATCGATATTCATATACGACTCAAGAGCTACATTCTTCAAGAGATACTCTGCTACTAATCAGACCGTTACTTCTTCAGACCCGCTTCACACGTGCATCACTGCTTCAGACAATAAACAATGTTCATCAGAAGTGTCCCCCCAGTCTGTTTATTGACCTCAGACAGTCAAGACATCTTCTCCACGAAGACAGTTGACAGCGAGGTCTGTGGACTATCCACAGTAGAGGGGACACTATTTGTGTAACGTGTTTAGAATCGCTGCACATTTCAATTCAATTCAGTTTATTTTGTACAGCCTATTATCACAAATTTGACTCAGAGTGCTTTACAATCTGTACACATAGACATCCCTGCCCCAAAACCTCACATCGGATCAGGAAAAACTCCCAAAAATCCCTTCAGGGGGAAAAAGGGAATAAACCTTCAGGAGAGCAACAGAGGAGGATCCCTCTCCAGGATGGACAGAAGAATAGATGTAATGTGTACAGAAGGAGTCATTACAGAGTTACAGCGGGAGAAGTTCATATAGTAAATGAACCAGCAGGTGTGCATACTGTTGGCCCACCGTGGGGGAATGACAACTGGATCTTACTTCTTTCTGTTCTCCGTGTTTTGGCGAGCAGAGCAGCTGCAGGCCGTAGAAAGCCATCTCGGGAACACTCCTCAGCTTGGTGATGTCCCTGCAGGAACAACGGTCAGCTCCAGCAAATCCTGCACACAGTCTTACATCGAGAGCGAGAGAGCGAAGTGAAAGGGACAACTCACAATGCCGCAAAGGTCATATCTCCGACGACCGGCTCGAAGTAAAGGAGCCTGCTGAAGATCTGCAGGGAGAAAGCGGAAAACACATGAAGACACCGCAATGAGGGGCGATGCGGGGGGCGGGGAATCCCGAGCTTACCTGCGTGCAGTTGCCGGCGCTCTGGGGTCGGCTCTTGAGCGGAAACGTCTGCAGGAGTCTGAGGAGGCTTTGAACCAGGAGAACCACAGCGTTTCTGATTTTCATCAAGTCCTTTGCAGTGAAATTAAGCTCCTCTTCCTCCTCGTCCTCCTCTGCCCCATCCACTTCCATCTGAGGATAACAGAGACTACGTTTACAGATTCCATTCTATATATTTTCTCCATTTTAATACTTCTCATTCAGACGTTTTACGATTCGAGCTCATTCTATCGTCAGAAGAGGTCTCAATATGTGTTGCAAGTATAAAATGTCAACAATTCTGTAAGAAAATATAATTTATTTAATGACTACCAATTGATTTGTTGTTCCACAATGTTGCACAATTTCTTTGTTTCAAAAGACCCTTAAAAAAAAAATCACTGTTTGGGAATGTCCAGTGATAAAACATTTTGGGCAGTTTCACAAAGATACCATCAGTTTTCCGCAGTAATTTTCAAGGAAAATGGATTTCCATTACAGTACATTACATACCATCTAGCTGACTCTTATCTTTTAGTTAAATCAACTTACAATAAGCGCATTCAACCACGGGTACAAACTCAGAACAACAAGAATCAAGAAAGTAACATTTCTTCAAGAAAGCTACTAAAAAAATACCATAAGTCTGTTTTTATTCAAGATTAATATTATTGTTGTTTTGTAATCCAAGCTACTGTCCCAAAATAGAAATAAATAATACAGTTATAGGGCAACACTTATCCTCTTTTTTTGTCAAATAAAAGTCTTTAAATTTAGCTGACTGTCAAAAGGGCTTATTATTTTGAATGACTAACAGAAGACCCTTCCCCCAGGTTGCCCTCCACTCATGTCTGGCGCTCTCATTGAGTGAAACAAGGAAAGGCTATAGTAATGGTAACTCTCACATCAAAGCAATCAACCCAGGTGGTTTGAGGACATTTCAATCTGAGCTCACAATATTCCACCTGCTGCAGGTGAGGCCAGTTTATGAAAGTCTGAAATAAATGATAGTGCCGTCACACGTCCTGTGGGCAGGTTTGACTGGTTTCAGGTGTCGTGTACCTCTGACGTTTCTCGTCGCTGTGGTTTGGAGCGTTTGCCGTCTGCCTGGGAGCTCTTCGCGCTGTCCTTCTTGCGCTTCTTTCCAGAGTCCTCAGGCCAGCAGTGAGAGGTCAGGTCTGAACACGTGTCCAACAAAACCTCGTGGAAAACCTTGGTGGCGATGCTCCCTGGAAGCAATACATATGTTACGCACCATCACACACATACATTTTGTTAATTTATTGTTAGACCTGGATTTAGCTGGCAGAGAAAACTAGCTCCCTACGTAGATATGATCATTGCAGCTGATCATATATAACAAAAACATAGTTATGAATATTATATTCCAATTCTGCAAATAGACCCCTCAAAAATGTTCAGTTATATAATACAAGAAAAAACGTTTGTTTTTTTGTTTTAGAGCCATAACGTGTGTTTTTTGTTGGAGTCATAATGTAGTTTTGTTGCTTTCTTATATCTTTGGAGGGAAACACCAGGTGGATTGGGAGATGCAGTTCCTACATTTGAACACAGGGTGGCACAGTAACATTACAAGGCTTATAGGTAAGTGCCTGCTAATGAGAACAGGTGGTCAAAGAGACAAAGCCCGTTGGACAGTGTATTTGTTTGAGACAGAACACACCTCCTTGCATGTTCTCCCGTTTGCCCGTTAGTGGCATTAATGCTTAAATTGGAAAAGTGTGAGGGCCTCTCCAATAATATTAAAGCAGTATGAATTCAGGCACCAAAATTAAATATTGACAAAAGAGCAGTTCATGTTTTCAGTCTGATTCCAAAAGACATCACCTGAACCTTTAACAATACGTCATGAAGTATTTCTGTCAAGTCCTTGCAGAGATTAGCGTTAGACTCGAGTCCTAATTCTGAGTACCATCATGTTTTCAGAACATCGGCTTCGATTTGGTATTTGAGTTTTGGTTCTCATGACATCTGTGGCTTAGTTTGTGTCGTGCACACAGAAAGACGCAGGTGTATGCCGGTACCGCAGTACAGATTCCTGCCAATGGTTTCGTATTATTGCGCTGATCCACAGGAGGTGACTGTGTCAGGAAACTCTGGATTGTCTGACCGTTCTGGTTTCTTTCCACCTGTAGTTATGTCACCGTGTTATCCATACCTCAAACCTCAGCAAACAAAGTACAATGCTCTTGTAACAAACACAATTTATATCCAGGGCCACGTAAATAAGACCTGTTGCATCGAACTAGAATTTTCTTTTAGGTGTGAAATCCAATCTGCTTCAGGATTAAGGGAATAAATAATAACTGTATATGTTTGTGTTCAAAGTCTTTTTCATTACTCAACTGTTATATAGTATATCATTTAATGGGTGCCATCTCACACACAAGCAGTTAAGTGAAACGAGACGTGGGCATTATCTATTATTGGTTATTCAACAGAAAACAAATACGTTACTGCTTCGGGTTTCACAAATCTGACACCGTAACTGCACTGAATCTACACACAGACCTTCCTTTGTGGAGGTTTTTTCGTGGATCTCCTCACCTGGGATTCCCAGCAGCAGCAGGTAAAGTGAGGCTGCGTGCAGACCGCTCACCCTCTGCTGGACGCTGGCCGTTTTATCTTTCCCCGCCAGGACAAAGAAGGACAGCACGGCCACCAGGGACTTGATTGGCACCTCGTTTTCCCCCAGAATCGCCCAGATGCTCTGCAGTGCAACGTGGGAGACAAGACAATGCTTACTACTGCCACCAGAAAGGAAGGAAGAAATAAGAGAAAAAAGGCAGACGGGTTTTGGCAACATCAGAGCACACAACACTTTAGGCAGCCACTAGCTTTAGTACATATCAGTATGTATATATAAACAGAATATCTCAGCGCTGGAGCAGGTTACCTGCACAGATTCATCTTGTTGGTTAGCAGCATGGGCCAGTAAACACTGGTACAAAGTTCGGAATTCCTTGTCTCCACTGGCTGAGAGTTCGTCCTCTATGGCGTCATCCAATGATTTGCTCTCTGTGAACTCCAAGTCCCACACCTCATCCACCCAGGCTGGAAATCACAACAGTTCTCACATTACCCCCACATGACACAATAACACGCCAGACGTCCAGCTCTTACAAGATGAACTGCGCCTGACTGGAAAGAAGATGAGAGAGCAGCAGGGGGTGTTGACAGAAAACAGCAGTCAAGTCGGATGTCAAATAAACAGTTACTGTTGGATCCGTAGGCTACTTGTAGTTCACAGATCTCGTTCTGATTCATTCATATATTTATGCATAAATGCATTGAATGCTATCCTTTTTTCTTTTATATCTTCATTTGAAACACTTTTTTACTCGCTATAAAATGTGTTGTCTGAGCTTTATTATTATCTATGTGGAGTTTGCAGTTAACCCCGTGGCAGCGTGGGTTCCCTGTGGGTCTCCGTCTTCCTCCCACATTGCAAAGACATGCAGTTTAGGTTTATGATAATTGGAGGCTCTAAATTGTCCGTAAGCGTAAATGCGTATATATATATATAATCTGGCGACCTGTCTAGGGTGAACCCTGCATTCGCCCAATGTCAGCTGGGATCGGCTCCAGCGCCAATAGAATAAGCCTTTTGGACTAATAGCCAACAATAGAGTTTGAAGTATTACAACTACACAGAAAAATAAGGAAACAGATAACTGTCGTTATTTATTGCTGGACTAAACTGGGCTTACTTAACGTAACACGTGCGGGGCTGGGGATTGTTTACGTGTCGAGACAGCGGCACAACAGTGTCAACGTTAGACAGCTGTTTACCGAGAACTCCAATAACTCGCAGGTACAAGGTGTCGAGTTTAATTGTAACTGTGTTTTGCTTCCAAAGCAGCTGGCATTGTCTAGTTTACAAGATATGTGAGTGGAGTCCTGAGCGCTGATCTTCCGGTCAGGACAGCGACCATAACCCGGGAAATAGCGAACGTTAGTAGGTTAGTTGTCAAACACCCGGGACAGACTCACATTCAATTAGGCGAAGTCGCGATATACAATATAATGAAAAAGGTGATTAAATATGCAGTTTTACCTTTCGAAATTTCATTCAACCTCAGAAACTGCAACGCGGATATTAAAGACATCTTGTTTATATTTTGAATCAGCCCGCGCGAAACTTAACTACAGCATTTCACACATGCGCAGTGAAGATTTCTTCGTCAGTGATTATTTTACCGGTTAACTTCTTTGAGCCCCTTTAGCGCCACCTTGTGGTCAGGAGTATGGCCTGTCGAGTAGGGAATGGAAACTAAAACAAGAATATACAGTACCAGATACATAATCTGTAGCTATTTAGAAAATAGAGTACACAATGTAAACATAACTATAATCTAATAAAAGATGAAACAAGATGTTCGGTTCTAATAACCAATCTGGCATTAATAATGTACAGTAGACTTTTGATTGCTGTTTAATATACCACAATGATTTTAGTTACATTTCTCTTCTTGAAACAAACACCAATATAGTTCATAGATAAAATATTAAACGCAAAATAAATTAAGTACTCAACAGAAAATGTTATCCTCCACTATGATTCCAAATATGATTTAATTCAGAGTACAATGCAAGAAAGATGAGATTAATTAGTCTAGTCAATCATACCAGAAAGTTGCTTTAAAGATGATCGATTACTTATCCATTCCATTATTCAAACCGCTTGTCCGATTCAGGGCTACAGGGGGGCTGGAGCCGATCCCAGCTGACTTTGCGTGAAGGCATCGTTCCCCTGGAGAGTCCAGGGGAACGATGCCCAGGCTGGACAGGTAGCCAGTATAATATATTTATTTAAATAGCCTTCTTCTAACTTTTGGAGATAAGCTTAAACAGTCAGTGTGTAATTTGTATAGGTAGGCTGATACATTGTATGATAAGCTGAGTTCCTGCTGAATTGCATGGTGTTATGACCCTTTTCAAACTCCTTTAGAGAAAACAAATGTGATGTGAAACACTCAAATGTCTTTAAAACATTTATTAAACATAAACTTGGAATAATTAAATTGAATGAACAGCATCCTTTCACACATATGGTTAGGAGGTATGAACCAGAAAAAAATATTTCAACAGTTTCATACAAAATCTATAATGTTTGCAATGTTTGCCCTTCCCCAATCCCCTACTCCTCCGAGCAGTGCCCTCCCTCCTCCACTCATGCACCAAGGCCATACCAAGGCCGTGGTGCATGAGTGGGAGAGGTTGCTTATCTTTGGCCCTGCTGAATGAAGGGGAGGGAGATAAAAAGAAGAACAAAGTTGCACCCTGAACATGAAATAATAATACAATAATAAGATCAACTTTACGTTGCTTCGATGGCGCCTTGGTGCCGAGGTCAAGATGTGCTGTCTCTGTGTTTATTCAGACTTCAGCAATAAGAGTTACTCTTAAACAGAACACTATGATACCTTTCCACCACACATTGTGTATTAGAAAGACATTTGTGGAGAAATTATGTGTAAAGAACCCGTGTTTGATTTGTCTGGACAGCAGTTGTAACAAAGTATTTTTTTATTTCTTTATATATTATATAATATTTAGTGAGTCTTTCACCTCACTAAAACACGTTATGCCAACACTACTTAAAGTCTTGTGCACAGAAACTTTGTGAGCATTTTCAAATCCAGTAAAAGTGTCTCAAGGGTGGAGCATACTCTCTTCCCGTTGGCTTGCAGGATTACAGAAAGAGCATTGGAATGTGCCTGGCCAGATTATTGTTGTTGAATAAAACGTCAGTAGAGAAACACAGGGACCATCCCTAGTTAGATGTTGGGGATTGCATAACAACAAACCACGCATGATTGTAATCACAATAATGAAAGAGATGAAAAAGAGATGGAAAAGTATTTTAAAAAACAGAAGATTACGTCACATAACCCATAAAAGATGACGAGGTGACATAATCGGGACCATATTCAATATCACATATATAGGGATGGCTGGACTGGAGACGAGATTTAGCCCATAGAGACAGTTTGAGTTTATTAATGAAGGAATCTGACTTGATTCCAGTCAAATCCTTTATCTAGCACCATATGCATACCTGAGCTCTTCTCTTTGACTAGTTTCAGCCTGTTGTGATCAAATTTGATTTGCAAATTATGTCGAGCAGACGGGCTCGTCAACACACACGGTGTACATATCAAGACACAGGCCGCATGGTAACACCGGAGGCAAACGTACCGAAGTGCGCTTCATGTTTTGATTTAAAAAAATATAATTTCAGATTTTTAGGTCACACTGAAACACTATAAATCAAAAGGGTACTTTTCAGATAATTTGAATGGCACAAACAAACATATATAAGCATATGTGTAAATACGAAACCTGTCTTCCACACACTGTCCACAGCTGTCCATGTGTCCGTCTGGGAGCTTAGCCGAGGGTGGACAAGTCGTATTGATAATGAACAAAAGGGTTCAGCATGCTTCAAACTAAACGGGTCTCATGAGGTATCATTGAAACAGTTTCAGAAAGTTATTGCAGTTGTCAGAGAAAGTTCTGGAGCAGGAAAGGAGAAGAGGGAGGGGGTTGCACTGTAGTTGCTATTTGATGACCCACTCAGTTTGAAGCATCCTGACTCCTTGATGCTTGCAGCCACCGGACCACCTTCCAGAAAGATCCATTCAGCTGATCACGTCCATCTCTTTCTCCATGGCCTCCACGTTGTTCTCCAAGCTGTACGTGGCCCATTTGTTGAGCCTGCTGTACAGAGGCAGTCCTTTATTCTCCCTGTAGAGGTAAACACCAGTCACCCTGTTCCAGTTGGTGCTGCAGATGGGACCGGCACTCTGGTGCTCAGCCAGCTGCTCCTTCTCATCCGTGTCCAGGGCCACGAAGCCAAAGAAGGTCTTGACGTTCTCCGCGGCCAGCTGGCGGGCGTGGACAGCCGCAGTGCGCTGGAAGAGGGTCTTTTCGTTGGAGTGGTACTGGGACCAGTAGTTCTCCTGCTGGTAGCCAAGTGGAGAGGAGCAGCGCTTCAAGCACAGCGTCAGGAACACCGTCACTGACATGACTGCCACCAGCAGCCAGCCTGTCAGCTGGAAGAAGCAAGAGCATTGAGGTCAACACCAATGGATCAGTTACATTTATGTTTCTCTCTAACAAGCCCGCAGAAGGAACGCTGGGTCTTGAAGCAAATGTTACATAGTGGCCAAAGACGATGGGATTACAATTTCTGGGCAGCGTCATGTGATGCCACTGGGCCCAAAGAGACTTTTCTTTCCCAGAGACTTACATTTTAGTGATGAAGCTAAACATGTTATCATGACTGTAGTGGCCATTTGTCCTTAGAAATCAAATACAACTATAAATCAAATTGCCACTGACGCACCATGGGTTTTGGAGTTGACGCAGCCAAAAAGAAAGTAATGTCCATTTTGATATGTTATTATTCTGATCATTTATTTTCTAAACCAACAAAAAGATCAAATACAATGCAGACACTTCCTCTCTTTGCTAATGCTGGTAAAAAATACATAAGCCACCCAGGTGCATGCTGGTCCCGTGCCTACCCACATCTACATATAACCACAGGTGTCCAGTGTTACCCAATCAGTGAATCCTAAAACTAAATATATTTTAAAAAACAATCACAATGAACTAAACTAAAACTATCATAACAAGAAAGCTCTTCTAACATATCAAAATATAACCTAAATAAGCAATGAATAATCAATATTACTTTGCAATAAAAAATAAATACAAATGTCAAAATAAATACCTCCAAAAATGTCTACGTATTAAAATATGTCATTGCTCCCATTATAAAGCTTCAGTAAAAAGCTAAAAGATGACACTATGTATTGTCACAGTGTGCAGTGCCTCCTGAAGTCGTGTCTTCACGGCGAGGTGCCAGGTTTGGTACTATTGCACCCCAAACCTGTCCTCAATGACCTCACTGTATCTGGCAACTAGAGATGGAGATGAGGAGGTGTGACTATGGGTCAGTGGGTAGCAGGCCCGTCTTTCAATCACGGGGTCCGAGGTACGATCCCCGCCCTAGTCGATGTGTCCTTGAGCAAGACAGAAAACCCTGAGTTACTGCGTGTACGAATGTAACAGGATTGTAAGTCGCTTTGGATAATAAGCGTCAGCTAGATGACATGTAAAGATGAAGAAATAGTTCCTCCACGTATTTTGGAATTCTGCAGGGAGCCAGTCTCCATCCACCTCCAGTCTTTATGCTAAACAAGGCTAACTGTCCACACTCCAGGTCCACCATACCTAACGAAAAGAGAGGAGATGGGGTTCAAGCCTCTCACTTAGTTATTTGGAAAAAAATAAAATAATTGTACCTCCTCATGTGTAAGTAATCCTTTCATGGGTTTTGGATGGCGAAGAAGATCAAAGGTAGCGGCTGGCCTTTATTTTTGATCGATATGTAACATCCCGTACATGTGCCCAGCTGCAATAGCTACACTAAACCAACGTCTAAGGATAAAACTAAGCCTGTCTTGCAAAAAGAAAAGAAGAAAAAAAGAAGAAAGTACTTCACTACCTGAGATTCAAATTTCAGTCGTCGCTCAACTTCGGCACCGAAGCTTGACAGCTCTGTCGGAACACTGCTCTGACACGGGAATTTCGCCATTACCTTCGGCCCGTGACCTGAGGGAAAACCCTCCACCGTGCCGGGGTCGACGAATTCGCTGAAGGCACACATGTACGCCTGGCCCTGCAGCAAAGAGAAAACTACCCACGTTATGGGAGCCACCAGACCTCGGCCGACGATGGTTCCCAGCAGCGCAAAGGCAGAGGCCCCCGACAGCTTCCGGCAACTTCTGAGCCGACACTCAGACACCAGGTCCCAGGTGCTGTTGTTCATCATTATTCCAACAAGGAAGAATGCCAGCGCCGGAGCACCGATGGTAGCCACGCCGTAGAGGTAGTTCCTCCCAGGCGAACAGGGACATTCGAAGGCGAAAACGTTGTATGCGGTCTGGCTGGCCACGGTGCCCAGAGCAATCAGACCGTTGAAGATCATCACATCTTTGCTCTTGAAGAAGAGCGACACAAACTTAAAGTTCTCTGTGACGAGCGCCACAGCTGCCATAGTGGGATGTCGGGTCTTTACTGAGGATAACCGAGCTGTGTTTGGTTTACAGGAATGTCGGCGGGCTGCAGACGGAGAAGGAACAAGGGAAATTAATAAAAGAACTAGGAGTTTTAACTATTTTCTCTGTT
Organism: Liparis tanakae; assembly: GCA_036178185.1. Lineage (NCBI taxonomy): Eukaryota > Metazoa > Chordata > Actinopteri > Perciformes > Liparidae > Liparis > Liparis tanakae. The sequence continues at coordinate 12,846,754 of CM070100.1, forward strand.
TAACACTACTGTAGCCTGAATGACTGCTTTGTACTGAATGGATTCAGTTTAGTTGGGGGAAATAAGTCTAAAACTTTGGTCATACATACTCAAACAAAAAAGAACAATCAAAAAACATACTTCGATCAATGTTATTTTTACATAAATCCTGCCCCTTCGATGAAAACAAAGAACAAAGTCATGCAAACTCACGCTCTGCCAGTGTCCGGAGGCGGGACATGTGACTCAGACTTTATAATCCATTTGCAACATCCAGTGGAATGACATGTCAGGACAAACTGGGGAGTCCAAAAACACAAAATCAACTTTATCCATAAGTCGGACTGAAAAGAGAAGTCCCAGCTTTTGCGTGTAACTTTATTAGCTGCTGGGGCACCGGGGATGACTCACAGTCAGGAAATGCCCTCCAGTTTCCTCTCCAGTGGAAAAAATATGTGGTCTGTGAATGAAAACACGTGTTGCTCACAGTGAAATCTGAGAAGAAAAAAGAAGAAAAAAAGAAGGAAAAAAGCGGGACAGCCCAGGAACAGCGAGTTTTACACTGGTTTAACCCAACAGGTAGACGGGCACTTACACTTCAGGAAGTACAAAGACTTCGGCTTCTTTCTCTTTTGAAAGAAATCCCCCAAAATGTGCTGATTATTTTACACCTGGACATGTGCTTCCTCTCCTCCCCCTTCCCCCTGTCTCTCAGCACTGGCCATCATGTTAGCAAACAATTGCCTATTTCTATCCAGCAGTTACCGAGCAGGGTTGTGAGAGTCCGTTGAGGTTCTCGGTTCCAAATGACCATTTGCATGTTTCCATCACTCTGTGTGAATGAGCTGCATGTCAACAACCAAGATGCAAAACCAGCCAGTCCTCGCAGCCTAACATAGTCAAATCAAAAATTAGCCGCGCAACATGGTTTTCCCCTCAGAGATACTATATTTGTCGAAGTCAGAACACAAAGGAATCAAGCCAAATACCTTAATCATGAGAGAAACAAACAGAATGATTTCATATCATTCACATTTGATACCAGAGGCCATCTTTGAACATCTCCTCCCGTGTACATGCAGGGGCGTCGTTAGGCCTATTTTAGGGGCGCTTCAGTGTTACCTACTTACATTTAGGTTTACTTGAGGCAAATAAAAGGGAATAACAGTTAGAAACTGTCTCCAGTGAGCGAGAGTGTGACCGAGAGAATTCGAAATACAATAAATAACTATCGACATCTCTCTATTCTTAGCATTCATATATATCATTATTGCATTTCATTTCTCCATTGAATGGTACATCTGACGCTGAACTATCTTTATCTAAGTGATGGTGTTCAAGTTAGCGTAACATATCACAATGACCCTGACATTCTGTCTCTTTTGTTATCATATGAATGCAAACAAAATTAGAGAGAACAAGCACACTCTTTCTGATTGAACCAATCTATGAACTGTCGGAAACAATGGATATCCGAGGCCCAACCCAAAACAAATTGTGTGACATGACCCTCCCCTTGGCGCTTAGCCCCCTTCTTTGAGTCCTACAAACGCCCCTGGTCATATGTATTCACCTGGCTGAATGGTTGTGATTGGGTCCAGTGAGGACCCCTGTGCACAGCTCCATTGGCTGAATGGAGGTCACAAGATGAAGTTGACATTTATGGATCATTATTATGTGAACCTTTGACCTGTCGTTATGACAAAATCCTTACTCAACATCGTGGTTCTTTTGATCAACTTGAAGAGCCCCGACAGGCGGGTGAATCCATGCGTAGTGCCATTCAGGTAACCAGATCGTTCAACTAGTGGACTGCTGCACATTAATGCCATTCTTCCCCAGACACATCATCTGGGCAACAGCTTCTGTGTATTGAAAATCAAACAACTGTCAATCAAAGCTCTGCTTTGGCAAGGGAAGAGATGCGGGACACAACGTGGTGACTGAGGGATGAAAAAAAAAAGAGAAGGTGATGGAGAAACTCACACAATCTCGTTCAAACTATGTTATTATCACAGAAATATGTTCTTTGGTTTATACAATTGAAGCCATGAACTCACTGTAAGTCAACGCCTCTCATAATTATAGTGTAATATTATAGTATTATTGTATAAACGTAAAAACGTAAACATTTTTCGACAGCTTGAGACACATCCAAAATGTGTGAACCTTAAACATAAGGATGAAATAAAGTAGGTGTATATGATTTAGCTAAATTATAGCATCGCTGGCATGAGAGACGAGTGACAGAAAAAGAGGCAGTTAACACAAAGGGTGAGAGAGAACAGACCTGTAGTTGCTTTTACTTTACACACATTATTTAAACACAGCCTACATGCATTTGCAGTTGTTCTGTGATCCTTTTATCCTCTTTTGTAATTCCAGATTGTTGTGCGGATCATTCCCCGCAGAAAAGTTACGCTTTTGCAAGACTGACTTGGCTTTGAAACTGTTATTCAAAATGTTGTCTCTACAAACTGCTTAAAATACACACATTTAGATCCAAATTGCAAATGACTCTGCATTTCCAAAACCTTGCGTGTGGCCATGCTACACAGAGGTAACCTACATCGAACATGGCGCTACAGCTCCATGGTAGGGAGGCCGTGACACGATTAACCTTGCAGCTTTACGGCACAGTGCATCCTACACATCAGAGTATAACGTCCTCCCATCACGGTCCTCCCAGGTAACGCACGCTTTGGGCCTGTGGGCAATCCTGGTGACGTCTAGCACGGGTTTATTGTAGTGCCACTTAATGAGCAGCTCGTCCACCTGCTCCTGCCTTGACACGCCGTGAAGTTTCTCCACTTCCTCATCCTCCCACTCCCCTTGGGGGTTGGCGATGAAGAGCGGGTGGGGAAGATGGAGCACGGCATCCTCCCGCATGTCTTCGAAGAACTGCACCACGCACTTGCGGGCGAAGTCGCGGGCGTGCAGGACGCAGGTTTCGTCGAAGAGCTTCTGCTCCACGTCCAGGTAGTTGCTCCAGTAGCGCGTCTGCATGGAGGTGGAGTGGTCGTCGAAATAGGGCTTGACGAGGCGTCCCATCGCTCCCAGCACGATGAGGAAGAGGAGGATGGACCAGCCGACTGCCTAGACAGGGCGAGGACATTTAGCGAAAAGTTACAAAAGTCTGATCAGGTGATCGGTGTGACAACAATACAGCATTGCAGCCTCAAACGCCAAATCAGCATTTATTGTGAAAGTCACTTTTATCAAGGTTGAGGATAGGCACTAGGTACATCTCGCATTGTGCGGGTTTTCTCCTGCTTAGTTGTATCCCTTTGTACTTGGCATAGATCAGATCTGATATATGGAGTAAATCCTTGACCCTGAGCTCACAGAGTCAGGGTCAAGAGTGTGTGTAGGCGCACTGCGGCTGTAACATCTTACTTGTGAATAGCAGCGAACGTAACGAGAGACTGCTTTGCGGAAAGAGCTGTTCTTGAAGATAACGTCCTCCTTGCAGGGCACCTTGGCCATGATGTTGATCGCATCCAGACCAGTATTGTTGGGCATACCTGCGAAGACAAACCGCGGGATACAGCATACAGACAAAGTATGGCATGGATTGCATTGCATATATCTGCCTCTATGAAGCATGTTGCATGTGTTTGCCGATACCTGAGAAGAGTGAAGGGTCCACACTGACGCTGAAGGCACAGATGAAGATCTTTCCATCCAGCAAAGTGACCAGGATCCACACCATTGGTGCCAGCATGGCCCTCTGGAGCATGGCAGAGAACAGGTACCTGGAGGAGAACACCAAACACGTTTTCATCCTCATATTGTCCACAGCTTGACCCTAAAATATCTCCTTTAGCGTAGTATCAGCAGCATATGCAAAACGTACAGTCCCCATAGTCATTTTTCTATATTTGATATTAGATGATCTACAGGACATAATGAATACTGGATTTAAAGGATGAGCTCAATTTCCAAATTTCAAAGTTCAAAGTTCAGGTTATTTAGTTTGATATGCATTACAATTACAGATTGTAATGTGTATTTATATATACAGATATATCATTTGTCCAACAATGCTAATTTAATATGTATACAAAGAAAAATAGGAGAATTTCAGACATAAAACCGTGTTAAAGGTAGAGAATGCAAGGACACTTCTTAAGACACACCCATCTGCACTACTGGCACTATCTCCACTTTCTTTTTGCACTAATATTCCCCAATTCATTGTCAATGTTGTTGTTTTTATATTATATTATTATTTTATATTGTTTACTATACTGTTGTCTTCAATGTTGTCTTCAATGTATTTTTTTATATTTATCCTACTATTTCTAAATTAGAGAGCGTAAGTGGAACTGGAGTCAAATTCCCTGTGCGTGCACTGATAAATAAAATAAAGCCTGATATATCATAGAGAAATCTTGCTGTTATAAATAAGACTCCCATGGATACCGCTTTCATCAGTTATTACTGGCCATTCTCTAATCTCCCTTTAATTGGGGATATACAGTTTTAGTAAATAAAGAAGTCGATCTTTGACTCACTTAACCACGGCAGGATTTTTGGATCTGTTTCCAACGGGTCTCATCCACTCGTCCATCATGATGCCTGTGTGTCTGTTGACGAGGACCCCCAGGAAGAAGAATATGATGGGTGGGACGATCATAACTCCCAGAGAGTACAGTTTGTTGTACTGAGGGAGGCATGGGCAGTTAAAGTCAAAGCTGGTGTAGAGCTTGACACTGACTAAGGCCAGGATGATACAGATTCCATTGGAGATGGACTCAGAGTTGGACTGAAAGTACTGCAGGACTAATTTCATACGCTCCATAGTTTAAATACGCTGTGTACTGTAGAGAGAGTGGAAGTAAAAACTGCAATGTGATCCAACTCCTGCTCGTTTCTTTTCTTCTTCAAATTCAACCAGTGATGAAAACAGACTTTGTTCCCAATTGTTATTAACAATGTTACAAAAATGTTTTAGCTTCGGTTAAAAAAACAATCTGTTCAGAAGACAATCTGTCCATGAAGATATGTTCTCTTTACCCCACAATAACAACTACTCCTTCGTGAAGAAAAGTCATAAAATCCACAATTCAAGCAGTCTCATAAAAAAAAAGCGTTTGTGTGAATACGCCAGTCCTGCAGGGATCCAGGGAGAGTCTGCGAAGCATGAATAGACGTGAGCAGGTGACCGAGCTGTGTGGCCACACCCTGCCTCACATCCCGGGCTACAGCAGCAGTTCCTGGTTGAACTCTATTGTCGTCACGACGGAGCCTGAAACTCAGCTTCAAAGCATATGGGACTGTATAATAGCGCTTGTCTACTCTTCTGACCACTTAAAGCGCTTTAACTCTGCATGTCATCACTTACCCATTCATACACTGATGGGAGGAGCTACCATGCAGGATGCCGTCTGCCCATCAGGACTATTTAACGTTCATGCTCATTCACACACTGCAGGAACAGCCTGAATAACCACTGCTGTATTTTTTCTATATGACCAAAGCATAGTTAAACTTCTGTTCATAGTTCTTTTTTTGGGGGTGTGATGCATTGGGTCAAGATGAGCAGATCGATACAATGAGAAATGTCGTAAATATGCCGCCACTTTATTTTTGCATTGAAAATACGGAAGGTAATGTTTTGATCGCCGTATTTGTATGCGTGCGTGCGTGCGTCCAAAAGTATTAAACCGAATCGCATGAAATTTGGTGGGATGATTGGTTATTATCCGGGGACCATTTCATTAGAATTTGGGATCGATCAGGTCAAAGGTCAAGGTCATGAAAGGTCAACAATCTTCTTTTTACCATAGCACGGTCAATTTTTATCCAATTGGCATGCAAATAATGCCAAAATGTTCATAATTCAATGCCCAATCTTGTGATATGCAAAGGTATGTGTTCTACCGAGTGCTGAAATGGCATGCTGTCAGAGACGATCAATAACAGATCGGTTAAGGCACGAAGGCACGAAGTAACACAAGTGGCATTACGCATTGTTGATTATCTTCGCGAATCATCCCATCAAAATTCATGCGATTCGGTTTAATACTTAATGACTTATGCGAATAACACGCAAGCACGGTGTTCAAAATATAACCTTCCGCATTTTCAATGCGAAGGTAATTAATATTTCATCTATGTATGCATATATATATATATATATATATATATATATATATATATATAATTATTTGATTTTTATACTATGTCTTTATGCTGGGACAACATTCCAAGAAAAGCATTATTAAATTTGACAATGTGTATGTTGATTTCTTGATTTGTAGTTTACAAAATTAACATAGCATGGGGCTTCTACTCAATACAATAAATCTGATCCGGTCAAACTGTTTTAAGCAATGAAAAACCACAACATAAGTTCTGACATCATAGTTTATTTATATATAAAAAAGACATGTATGCTTAACCTGCAGGAAAGTGCTTAGAAATGGTCGACTAACCCGACTAGAACGTGTCACTACTAGTGACAACAGGTGTGTGGAACACGTTGAGAGAACCGCCGGAGAGGTCTCAACAAAAAGAGTCACGCTCCAAGTGAACTACCCGAAAGTGAAGAAAGCATCCAGCCAGTCATCTCAACACATTTGGATTTGCAGCAAACAGAATCTCTCTTTCGACATATTTTAGCATGAAAATGATTGAAACATCAGCGGTGCCATCAAGAACCTAACAGATGGTCACAACGTAATACAGAGAGGGTGCAGTGGTTAAACAACAAAGGGACATTCTTTCTATCGAGACAGTTAAAATAAAGGACAGGAAGAAGTCTACAAACAGCAGTTTCGGGATATTTTCTCTTCTACAGTTGCGAGCCATCTGATGCACCTTAGCTTCCTTTTTCTCTTCGTCAGAAGGGAACTGCGGTCGCAAGTTTAGTTCTGCTTGCGACAGTGGCCTCAGGTCATCGTGATCTCCGACGACTCGTTGGCATCGATCACTCTGAAGACGCCCACCTTCTCTTTCTTCATGCTCTCCTTTGCTTTGTCTGAAAACACAAGTCGCGTTTGACATGAGCTCGCTGGTTTGAAAACAGTGAAACGCTCACCGCCCCAAAATCAGTACAGGTAAGAAATGATTCACAATGTTAACCTGCAAGTTGTTATCAATGTAAATAGAAAGTGTACTGTGTCGTTTGAAGGATCAGTTCACCCTAATGACCAACACTTAAGTTCAGGAAAAGTTATGTTAAAGTAAAGTTTAAGTAAAAGTACAAAAGTTAAGTTAAGTTCATTTTGCATAGCCCGGAATTACAAAATACAAATTTGGATCTGGTCTTGCGCCACCTTCTTTGAGACCTATTCTTTGACGATGTAATAATGCACAAGTCGATGTGAGAGTAACTAAACTATAACAAAAGACCCAGGTGTGTAAAGAAAAAAAAAGAAGAATAAACCACTGGGTGGCAGCAGCTTATAGTCCGTTTCCTCCTGGGTTCACACTTTTTTCCCAGTCTTTTAAATCCTCTCTGTGGGATTTAAAAGTCATGCAATTCACTAATTGATGAAATCATCTCATTCACGCTTAGGCAGTCTGAGAAGTGTATCATAAAACAATAACAAATCTTCACGATTTAGAGAGTAATTGTCAGCTTTTCGGTGGCTTATGAGTAGTTAGTAGCTTTTTTAAATTTCGCTGTGTTTGTTAGTCAGAATTTCTTTTTTTGGTGCGTTTATTACTGTAGCACCGAGGCTTTACGACCAAATACACTCAATTATAGTAAAAGGTAAAGAAGGCTTTGAGAAAATCATTATCAACAATGACAGTTTAGGACATCTAACCTGCCTGTGCCAACAGCGGTGTGTGTGTGTGTGTGTGTGTGTGTGTGTGTGTGTGTGTGTGAGTGTGTGTGTGTGCGCAACGTTTTTGTGTTGTGTTTACAAATTAGCCTCAGAGGGCTTTACAATCCGTACACATACAACATCCCTATCCCAGGACCTCACATCAGATCAGGAAAAACTCCCAAGAAATAGGAACAACCCTTTCACAGGAAAAAGGGAAGAACCCTTCAGGAGAGCAACAGAGGAGGATCCCTCTTCAGGATGGACAGAAGAATAGACGTCATGTGTACAGATGAAAGTACTTTCTATTATCCATCTAGTTAGATTATCTTGTTGTAAAAATAAAGATCAACAAACATTTTGTCTTCTGCATGCCACATATGGTTCACTTTAGGGTTTGGCCCTGTTGAAATTCCCAATATTGCTTTAAGAAAAGCTATCGGCCAAAACAACAACAACAACAACAACAACAACAACATGAATAGAGACCAACATAGATATCAATATCTGCTGGTGCATATGTTGCATTACCTATAAGTGGTTACACTATATTAGGCAGAGAGCACTGTTTTACACAAGAGCATCAATCAAGTTTGGAAACCGTTTTGAGATTAGACTAAAGACAGAATATGCTTATTAGTTTTGCCCCACATTTTAGTCATTTTTATAAATAAAAAAAATCTGAACTCCAACCGTTTTAGTCCAGTTTCATTTGGCCCCAACACTATTCAACCTTTCGTCAAAAAGTTCTCTTTGTTTTGTCGGACACTTTTAATTTAATCTTATCCCTTTGTCAATTGGGTTTACACATGGCACCTAGAAATGTGGCGACATATTAAACCCCAACGGCCTCGAAGAGTCGAGGTCCAACCAGCTGCCCGCAAAACCACTGATTTCCTGTTTTGTATGCCGATAGATGGCATACAACTGACCTAGATATTGGCTACAGTTGATCACGATAAAGCGTGGAACGTTC